>JAUZST010059174.1:0-23473 GCA_034779995.1 Parotocinclus haroldoi
CCCCTATGAAGTACAGTGTACTACCTGTTTTCATAGAGTGGATACTGTAATATGTATTATAATTACTTAAGGAATTATTTAAACGCTTAAAATTTAGATGCCCTGACATTTTCCTTTAGAATTCGCTGGTATAATTTAAAATTCATTGTTCCATAGATGATGGAAAGCCATGCAATTTTGTAATAGAATTTGGTGGTATAATTCAGAATTCATTGTCAATATCCAGCAACTTCACACTTCATTGAAGAGGAGTGACCCAACACTCTACAGGCCTCAATCAACAATCTGATCAACTCTATGTGAAGAAAGATGTTGTACTAAAGATGTAGATGTTGTAAATGGTGGTCACACCATTTGTACAAAAAAGGGGAGATGCTGACAGCCACACAGCGTTTCAATGCAGAGAACAAGCAGCAACAATAAAAGCCTGATCACTAATTGTAACTCTTAAAAACTAAACCAACAAAAAACAAGAAAGGAGTAGTTACCAGACAATGCTGTGACAAACGAGGCAGAGGCTCAAGTTGAAGTGGCAAATGGAGCTAACGTTGAAATAAAGGGCAATGCTCAAAGCTTTTATATAAGGGAGATTGTCACACCAAAATCTGACCACAGACCACACTCAGACCTTTCAATATTAGGATAGGAACTATTAATGTGGGCTTCTGAAACCTCTTTTCCTTAATATCTCACACAAAAGCATTACTAACACAGTAGCTCATGCCGGGGAGCCACAGTAGGAGGGTGCAACAAAAGGCAAGGCTTTAAATACTTGAGGGAAGTTCATTTTGTTAGCAACAATTACCACCAATATTAATCAGTGCAGGTGTGCTATAGCTTCCCATCCCAATTCTGGTACATTTTCACCCTCTAGTGTTGGACCACGATACTGTGTGCATTGTAATTAATTCATTTCATTTTGTTGAGATACATTGCTTTTAAATTTCCCAACTTATTTGATGTCAAACTGGAGATATTCTGGCCATCTTAGCCCATCAAAGACCTTCTTGGATGCTGTTTGATGCAAATGGTGGTTACAATCACTTGCTGACATCATCTGTTTTAACATCATCTGTGCATAAAATTAGTTAACGCACAAGTCTTACACTGATATACACTGAGATCTTGAACAGAAATCTACATGATTTCAACCCCAATACAACCCCAAAACATAAATAAAAATGGGAGCACTGCATTAACAACTGACATCATTCTGTAAAGGATATTACCTCATAGGTTCAGGAACAAGTGCAAGTTAAAACTCGACCATGCAAAGCAAAAGCCATATATCAACAACAACCAGAAACACCGCCGGTTTCTCTGGGCCCAAGCTCATCTGAGGTGGACTGGCGCAAAGTGGAAAAGTGTCCAAATGGCTTTTGGAAATCATGGACTTCGTGTACTCTGGGCCAAAGAGGAAAATAACTGTCCGGACTGTTATCATGTGTTAGTGTCCATGGCATGAGTAACTTGCACGTCTGTGAAGGCACCATTAATGCTGAAAGGTACAGGTCTTGGAGTAACACATGCTGCCATCCAAGCAACGTCCTTTTCAGGGACGTCCATGCTTATTTCAGCTTGACAATGCCAAGCCACATTCTGCACATGGCTTCGTAGTAAAAGAGTATGGGTACTGTCTTGCCTGCAGTCCAGCACTGCCTCCTATTAAAATGTGTGGAGCTTTATAAAGTGCAAAATATGACAATAGAGACCCTGGACTGTTGAGCAACTGAAGTTGTACATTAGCAACATTTGGAAGGAATTCCACCTACAAAGCTTCAACAATTAGTGTCTTCAGTTCACAAACACTTATTTAGTGTTGTTAAGGAAAGGTGATGTAACACATTGATAGAATTGTCCCATCTTAACTTTTTTGGAACTTATTACAGGCATCAAATTCAAAATTATCTGTTTACACGTTAGATATATTGTCTCTGTAGTGTATTCAATGGAAAATGATTTTCAAATCATTGTATTTTATTTTTGTTTTACGCAACGTACCAACTGTAACATTTAAGGATGACAATATGCATCTTGCCAAAGTATCTTTTATCAGCAAATGCAAATCAAATAGCCATCTCAATCCATTTAAACGTTTATGGTGGAAATGCCTAAAATTGGTCCATGATTAGGCTCCATTTTGAAAAGCTGATCTGTCACCCACTACTTGAGAATTTTGGAAGGAGCTTGCCGTAGAATATTTTTTCATTAATAAAGTTCATTAAAGTTTATTTTTCTGATAATTCAAATATGGGGAATGAAGTATTAATTCTGATGGTTTGGTTGATGATTCAATCATGTTTTCCTTGATGAGTGGCATGCCTTGACTGAGTCACATTTTCTCATTACACTTGAGCTGGAAAATATGGCATTAATGAATATAATAACATATCCTTATTTTTGCGAGCAATGTTGGTAATACAATGTTTTCAAATTGTAATTTCGCTTTAGTTTAATATATTGAAACAATATAAAAAATAAAATCATTAGATATAATAATATTTACTATTGGTGCTAGCTCACCAATAGGATGCATGCAATGAACTGGCGTCCTGTTCAGGGCAAGCTTACAATTGTGGTCTCCTGGGGCAACAGATGATTGTCGCAATGGAGGGAAGAGTGAAAATTATTTGTAACAACTGAACCTGGCCGAGTCACCGGCAGGACTCAAACCTAGGTCACCACTGGAATGCAAGTATTTGTTGTTGATGCTCCTGTATTTTTTCCTGGACGACTTCTTGTTCTTCTTTTTGTTGTTGTTGTTCTTCTTCTTCTTCTTCTTTTTATTATTATTATTATTATTATTATTATTATTACACAGGACAGTATCTTTTCTTATAGTGTTCTTCTCTTGCTCAGCTGACTCATTTACATGGCAAACAGCAATGAATTGTGAATTCACCCTGGAGACCAAGCACAATGGCAAGCACCTTTACGTCAACACAGAAGCACCATTGATGTTGGGCATAGTTCATAGCACCTTACTTTTGTCACTCAAAATTCACTTCACCACAGATATAGCAGAAAATATTAGCTTTACTAATGCAAATCTGAAGCATAGCTGAATGACAATATAAGTTGAACAGTAAAAATGCCGGCTGGCCGATAGAGGGAAAATGGAAGACTTAGATTTGTAAGATGCAAGTTTAATCCAGATTGCTTCAAGTGGTCCTTCCTAAGCTGCTCCTGTAATGGGTGTGGGGTGAAATGTGAATACTGTAGATATCAGAATCTGAATAGATATTGAATTCAAACCTGTCTGTCTAGGTCAATTCCCCTTTGTCTGTGATGGCCGTTGTCCACTTACTATGCAATCCAAATCAAGTAGATCCTGTCTCTCCGTCTCTCAAGAAGGGCTATAGTGGCCCTATATATTTATATATGTATTTACACAGCTATGTACAATTCTGTACAGTCCCAGAAAGTTCTAGATAATTCTGGACAGTTCTCGAAGCTTCTTGAAGTCTCTTGAAATATCGCAATTATCCTTAAAAATAGATACATTTCAAAATATCATTGTGCTGACCACAAAAGCAATGTTTACAGGGAATAATAACTTTTTTCTATTAATTCAAGGCACAAACAATTAGGAAAACACACTTAACAACTGGGAACATTTTTTTTATTGTTACATTGTGTTATTTATGTCACACCTTATTGTTTTGTTTTGATGTATGTTTTATTCGTTTTCATGTTTCAGTCTGTGTTGCACATTGACACCTTCAGGTAATTTCATAGAATATGTTGTACTCTGCTTAAATGTGTTCTGGACTTTAGTGTTTCTTCCTATACACTTATTCCCTCTAGGTTGTGTGCCTCCAGCGAAGTAGGTTTATTTATGTTTATATTTCAACATAGTTTAGCTATATTGTCATGTATTCGAACAGTTCAACAGTGGATTTGATGCTTCTGAAGTGCAATAAGTGCAAAAGAATTTGAAATCTATCCGTTGCTGAAGGACCATGGTTTTGTGTATTTCCTAGAGATATGTGTAAAGGTTTAGGCTTTTGGATTCTGTGTGGATGGTAGATTTCCATTTGTGCTTACACATTTACTTTGTACAATGTTAGCACAAAGTACTCTTTATATTTACATTATAGTAGCATAAAAAAGCGGTGACTATGACCAATCAACAATCTGTTTTACATAACGTAATGCAGGCATTAAATAGCACACAGCTGTATGTATCAACCAGTGATCTATTATTTATACTACATTGCTCACAAAAATGAGGAGCTGCTTCATTATGGGAAATTTCATTTTAAAGTATATCCTATTTTTTGTGAGCAGTATAGTTGGGTTAGATCCTAAATAAATCTGAATGAACTGCTAACTTAAAGAGAAATGTGATATAACAATGAAATTTCTAATGATAAACAGTTTTGGTTCCATGGTAATTGCTTGTAGTTCAATATCAAAGCTAAGTATATCTTCTGCAGGGGTTTCACAGTGCAGACATGGTGCATTCTTTTTTGATGGCTGTGCCATACCGCATTATGAATTATTAACAACAAAGAGCTGATTTGCATTTTATCTGCCAAATTATGTTTGCATGTCATGCATGCTGCATTATTAAATGCCCTTGAGTATTTTTTTAAAGGCGTGTGACTTTCTAAAAACTTCTGACTTCTCTTACGTGATTAGAGAGAGAATGAAATTCACTGAAAAGTTCCAGTGCTAGGCCATATTATAATTATGCCAGATCCCAATTTTGATTTTTGCAAGCGTTGAACATTTTCATAAAACTGTCATAAAACTGTTCTCATTCATTAGATCTCATTCTTTTCCTTATCTGTCTTTCTCTCCCTCTGGCCCTTTTATTTAAGCTGATGACTGCTAACTCAAATGAATGAGCCAGCTTATGCAGATTGAAACCAATCACCATACCATTGCACTTCATCCCAACTGACCTGTGAGAAGAGGAAGAAGTAAAACGTGAGGGAAGACAAACAAGTGCAGTGTAAGGATAGTCGATGGACGCTGCCCAGATCAAGGGGACAGCACTTTCTCATCTAGTAAGGAAAAGAAAGATTTCAAAATTGAGTCGAAGGATAGAAACTCGCCATCAGGTAAGCCCTGGTACCTGTTCTCTATTCATACATAGCTGTATACTAACAATATGCTTCTATATGGTTAGTGGAACTGATCGAATTGACAATGATTGTAGAAACAAGCAAGTATACCGTATAAATTTAGTATAAAGTAACATTTAGTGTATATACTCTACTTTTAGTAAGAAGTAAAATATTGATTGGTGATTTAATATATAGTGCCTTAGTAATGCATAGCATTTAATGTAATACTTACTTATTGCCTCCACTGAATATACTATAATGATGATAAGGTGTTAAAGTTGTTAATTGTTAATAGTTAAAAAAACGTTTTCAAGCTGTTTTATTGCACTGTTTATTATTAAAAGTAAATAAAGTTTAAATATAGTAAATGCAGTATAGCATCTATACTACCTCAGCCAATAATTTGAAAAATATCTAGAAACGATTTCTAGCAATATTTAAAAAGGTAAGGTTTGCAAAGATAATATTTTGTTCATGTTTTGATTGTTCCCCACATCTTGTTTCATTTCCTCATGCTCTGTTCTCACCCTGCCTCCTATTCTACCATCCATTTCTCTGTCTGCTACAGGCATGGTGTGTGAGAAGGGGATCCAGATCCTTCTCACCATCGTGGGGGCATTCGCTTCCTTCGGCCTGATGACGGTAGCAATTGGGACAGATTACTGGCTCTATTCACGTGCTCTGATCTGTAACAGCACAGCCAACGTCACGCAGGACGACCCACACAACAAGGACAAGAAAGACCCTGGAGCACTGACACATTCTGGCCTCTGGAGGATCTGCTGTCTTGAGGGTCAGCTGCCTTGGATATGTAATTCGTAATGTAATACTTGGTGGAGTCCAGTCAAGTTCAACTGTAATGCAAATTGTATGAAACCATTAACCATAGTATGTCATTGTTATGTTTCTTTTCTGCAGAGGTTGCATTAGTTCATTTCATCTAGAAAATCATTTGACTAGACGTGCAAAAGCGAAAGCAAAAATATGTAGAATATAGCATAAACAATTTCAATGGAATAATTTAAATCCAGACTTCTATAGTTTCTGTCTTTGTTGACTGCACCATAACATGGAAGACAGTTATTTTTCCTTCACTCACGTCTTGTTCCATGTCCTGGAGTCCCTGTTTAGTTTAAAATGTGGAGAGTAAGATGAAAGCACATAAAACCTAATTAAACTATGGAGTTTATCTGGAGGACCAGACCTAGAAGAGATGGCACTCATGGACTGTTTGGCTTCTCTTAAGAGCTCATGTTCTCATTAATCGCTGTACATCATTCCTTCTCCTTTCAGTTTGTACCCAGTCATTGTAGCCTGCTAATTTAGCCTTATGGCTAAGCCCCCTGATAACAAAGCATTTAATTAAAGATAAGCTCTCACTTCAGTGCCACACCATATCGCTCGCTATCATTCGGTTGCTAAAAATCTTCCTCTTTCATTCCCCACAGGACCTCTCCAACCTTTTATTATTAATCTGCAGCATGTTTAGTTCTCTGTTTTTGTTTCCATTTGCTTTTCCTGGTGAGAGTCATGGTGGTAACAGGCTGAGAAGGCCTCAACAATGTTTGGTTAGAATATATATATATATTGCATTGATTGTGTTTAGAAAAACTAGTTTGGGTTTATTAACACAAAATAGTTAATAAATGATTTTTGTGGGTATATTGTGCTGCATGCGGTCCAAAACAGACATTCTCTTTGGATTTAATTTGTACCACATCAGACTAAACACAGACCAATATTTATCGTTCCCAATTCTCCACCCATGTTGTCTTCAGGAACTTCTTTAAATACGTACATTCTAGCCCATTCTTTCCCTTGGACAGCCATATCCAAAAGATCTTCTTCAAATTGGCATTGAAGCTTCGACCAGTGGATCCAAAGAAAACTTTTTTTTCAGGAAAATCTGATCAATGCCATATGCAAAGAATCCAACTCAAAATTAAGTAGCAGCTCTGGCCTACTTTTCACCCAAGGTTCTAGATCATATGGCCTTAAGTCATTCATTCAATCAATCACTGACTCTGAGACTCAAAGTCTCATTTAGGCAACATCTTCTGTATCGGGACAAATATTCTATTGCACACTACATGGGGACATAGAATTAATCTTGATGACCCCTGATCAAGACGTTTGGTAATGGAGCGAGTGCTGCGATTGGACATAAAACTGAATATATCAAGACAATACCTTTCCACAAAATGAATCCAGCTAGTGGGTTATGTGAGTAGTCTGATCACCAGGTGCTTAATAATAAATAACACCTCCTGTACTGACTGCTGGTATTTGTCCCTGTAACCCCAATATGGAAATAATACATTGATTCCCATTTGTACCATTAATTCTATGTACTTTGACCTCTTCCTTCAGACCTTGGGTGGCATAAAACATGTGCAAACATCCTAAGCCACTATTAAATTTATTGTTTTAAGCAATGGTATAATGAGCACATCTCACATATTGTCTATGATTTTGATTTGTCATTCCATAATACTCTTTTGCACTGACCTTCGTTCGAGGTACTGTTCCAAAAGACCATTAGTGATCAAGCTTCACATGGATGTAGAAGGGACAACTTAGCATCTCAATGAAGCTGCCAGATGCTGCTATTAGCTATTATTAGTTATTACAATTTTTTAGTACTACATACATACAATTCCTATATATTTATCCGATGAATAATTACATATAGTCATTATACCGTTGCTGCAACAATGGCTTATCTAATCACATGGTAGCCTCTGATGATCAATAACGCTCCTCTGCCACAAGATCTTTAATATTTTTCCGCCATGTTTGTCTTTCTTTTTCTCTATCCCATTCTGCATTTCTCACTGTATCATTTGTTCTTTCTGTCTCTTGACTCCCCTCCCCCTTCGGATGGATATAGTGCTGAATGTAGAGTATGAAACAGTTTAGAGGTCAAGTAATCCTCTATGTCTCCAGGGTTTGGAGCAAAGATGGATTCTGGGTAACAGTGCCTCTGAGAGTAGGTGAAGTGAAAAGAGGACGCATATTTAGTCTGCTAAATGAATGCCAATAAACATTCTGTACCGTGACATTGGGATGATAAGAAATAGACAAATCCTATGACTTTACTCGATTAAAACATGATGTAACTTTATGAGCACTCTTGTCTCCACAGTGTTTCCGATTAACACTGTTGGTATTAGACGCTTTCATATGTGTCTAGCTTTTACAGTTGTTTAAGGATCCCAGAGGAATACTTGTAAGGTCAGGGAACACAGCGACGATTTCAGGTGGTTGATTTTGTGATATGAAGAAGACTAGACTTTGCACTGTGTAGATGAGGTTGTTTGCTCATGGATCAGAAATAGAGACGCTGGCTCCGAAGTGCAGACAGGTACAAAACCAAATGCCAAAACAGAATCCAGATCTATCCAGTCTAACTCCTTTCCTTCTTGTTCCTCCTATTTCTTTCTTACAGACTAATGTCCATGAGGAAAGTATAAAAAGACAATCAGCCATGAAACGAATCAGAGGTCTTCCCTCAGATCTGTCCATCTCTCTCACCACGTGTGTCCTGTCTCCCCATCACACCCTCACTCCATCCAACACCACCAGTCATGCTGTCATCACAATGCATCAGTCTGTGTCAGCAGTAGGCCCCCAACACTGGAGCGGGTAGCTATACAACTGCCTGCATGACTCCAGGGCTCTCTTCACACTAATCTGTGTGTATGAGAGTGTGTGGTTGCTAATGAATATTGTGCAGCATTCAAGTTCTGGATATATTTTAACAGGGCTTTTAAACATTTCAACATTTAAGCATTGAAGTCGTGATTCATTATCAGTTTGTATATTGATAAATAATGATAATTTGTTTTATTCATTAAAATATATTGTATATTACAATTTCCCTGCATCTATTTCATATTTTTAATATAGCATAAACACTAAGCTAAAGACAAAGTTATAACGTTTTCCTTTAAAGCATCTGCCAATATCGTTGTCTGGGAAGAGCTGGTCATATCAGCCCTGTTGTTTGGGTTGTTTTATAGTGCTCTGCAAGCAGATAGCAACTAATATGTGCTTTCTACTTAATGTTTCACCTGGACTGTGCAGTGCAGTCTAAATCAGCCATTAAAAGCCTCTCACTGACCTTGAACTACAGCACTTTGCATTAGACTGCTAAAACAGCCCAATAATTCACTTTATTAATGATACCTTATTGTTTCTACACTCATTGTCTATTTTATCAGTATCATTTACCATATAGATGCGCTTTGAAATTTTACTACAGATTATAATCTGTTTTTCTACTTACTTTGTTAGTCCCATTGAATCTGTTCTCCAATGGACAGGACCCCCACAGATCAGATACTAATTGGGTGGCGGATCATTCGCTGCACTGCAGTGATACTGATGATGGTTAGTGTGTGTTGTGCTGATATGACACAGCAGTGCTGTTGGATTGAAAATAGTCCACCTACCTAAAATGTCCAACCACCAGCATATTGTAGGCAGCATCCAGTGAGCAGTTCACAGTTCACAGTGATGGAACATAGTGTTTAACACTCCAGTAGCATTGCTGTGTTTGCTCCAGCCATACTAGCAAAATGCACCACCATGTCCAACAGAGGTGACTCTGTGGTGGTCCTGACCATTACAGGAATATAAAGGAACAAAATAATGTAGCTTTGGCCGTCGCCCAGAGCTGGCCACCCTGACTCCAGCAAACATTGCGTGTAACTCTCTGGTCTTATTAGCTGTGTATGTGTCGTCTGTGTGTTCTGCTGTGTCTTGTGGGTGTGTACGTGTGAGTGGGCACGTTTGCTGCGTGTATGGGGGATTGTTGGAAGTTACCATCCCCTGTGTACGTGTCCTGTTTTTATATGGTGGCAAGCTGCCTGTTTTCAGTACTACTGTTTAAAAACTCTTATCAGGACTGGCATTTTGTTTCGTAGTACTGACTTTTAATATAAATGAGCCAAGGCCGTTGCTCTCAGCCTGGTTATTCCACCCTGATGCCACCCAGATGGACTACAGTCTGTAATTTTAGAGCTACATAGTGCTTCTGTTTGTGTTAGTGGATAATGTAAAATAGATAATGAGTGAATCCATAAAATAGATAATGAGTGAAACAAGAAGGTGTACCTAAACTGGTCAGTGAGTAAATAGCAGCATGTGTGCTAAGAGACAAAAATGCTGCTTAACATCTGCGCTCTAACACACAGGTGTGAAGAGAGGGGTGTGTTCTCAGATCAACCACTTTCCTGAGGATGCTGATTTTGACCATGATGGAGCAGAATATGTCTTGCGTAAGAGACTCTCCTTTACTAGCTGGTATAGTACTGAGGTGGATCTTTTAAACGCTTTATAACACATCTTGTGCATTTGCATAGTCAACTCTCCATTTCAGATCTAAGCACTGCAAGCAGAAAGGCTATTTTTGATCCGTACACCTCTGTGGCACTGCCAGTTATTGCTGTGGCTTGTGTTTTCAAATGCACAAATGCAAATACACACAATTCCATATCAAGCATTTGATTGATATTTAGATGCCATTACCCTCAGCTGTGATAGTAAAACTGCTCCCAGTTGGGATTGTGGACTCTGGAGGAAAAGCCGTGATTTAATTAAACAGATGCACCAGAATAATTAACATTTTCATTTTCCTGTTAAGTAGGGAACTGGGATGTGATTCCACCTTTGCCCTTGGTCTTTGCCCAGCTTGTCTATCTCTAATGATCCATTATCCATCGAAATACTAGTCTTTTTTTTTTCAAACTCTTCATCTTGTTTCTCTCTTTGTAGGTGTGGTCAGAGCCTCAAATATCTTCCCCATCCTCAGTGCTATATTGTTGCTAATGGGAGGAGTGTGCATTGCTGCCAGTCGCTTCTACAAGAGCAAGAGGAACATTATCTTGGGAGCTGGCATTTTGTTTGTCGCTGCAGGTTTTATATTCCCTTCCTCACTTAGTTGATTTGATGTTTATATAAAGTCTAAAAAAATGGGTGCACTTGATTGCAAAGAAAATCCAACTACAGATAGTTAAATTAAATAGTAAATTTGGTTACACAACATAAACACGAGAAGAATTAAATTTAAAAAATGAATATTTTTACTTATTGTGAACAAATAAAAACTAATGGATAATGTTAAAGGCTGATAAATGGACCCCCCACCCCAACAGAAGCACACACACAATTGTGAAGCACAAAATATTTATCAAGCCAAGTTATGCACACAAAAAACATAAACAATCTTATGTTTGACTTTAGTTTATGTTTGATGTGTCGTTCTTAGTGATGTTTAATGTTGATAAGGCGCATTACTGTTAGCTTTCAGGTCACACTGGATACTTGTAGTAGCAGTTTAACTTTGTTCTCAATCGTCTCAGACCTTAGCAAGTCCCTCCCTTATAGCCTCCCTTATAGCATTTCAAACACTGCTGAATCAGTCATGTTACTAAACGAAAGGGCAAGCACATTAGCAGTGTGAAGCCACTGTAAGCACAAGTTAGTGAAAGCACTCACTGCACTGTTAAATTAGACTTCTCTGTAATTGTCATCTCAGTAAATTTGCAAGCATGTTAAAATTGAATAAATGTAAAATGTCTTTGGAGAAAAAAACGGCCATAGTGCCCCATGATGTTAGATAGAAATGTTAAGTTTAACATGGCTTTTAAGCTTTTGTTTATTAAGTGTAGTAATAAATAATGCCTAAAATAATTTTTAAAAATGCAAAAATTGACTAAGACTGACTAAAATGTTTTTAGTTTTTACAAAACTAAAACTATCAACAATTAAATGCTAAAATGTGGCTATGGGAATTTTAGTCAAAAGTGAAGTTTAGTCAAAGGTCTAAGAATAAAACTAAATAAAAATCAGAAGCCAGAATGAACACTGACTTCAGGACTCAAAACTGGGTTAGCAAAGAGGCGGGTTAGCGAATTGCTGCTACACCATCAATTGCCTGCCAATATTTAGTGCTACTTAATTCTCATCTATATGTGCTTAAATTCATAAAGGAGAATTCATAGTTTCTGTAATGTCCTGCTCTGAGTCGCACAGGGCTTCAGAAGTTCACAGTGTTGCTTTGCATTGCAAATCCCCCTGTGTGATTCAAACCTGGGTCATGCAGTGACAGATTTGCATAATTAGACTGCTGACCCAAAAGCCAAGTGTTTAGTATGTGTAAATAAATGAAGGACAGAATAAACCTCTTAAACCCTGTCGATGCATGTTCCTGCAGGTTTGAGCAACATTATTGGAGTAATTGTATACATCTCGGCAGCACTGGGGGACATCTCTCCAAAGAAAGACGAGGATAAAAAATGGCAGTACTCCTACGGCTGGTCTTTCTACTTTGGTGGTCTGTCGTTTATCCTGGCTGAGATGGTGGGCGTGCTGGCCGTTAACATCTACATAGAGAAGAACAAGGAGCTGCGCTGCCGCTCGCGTACTGACATCTTCAAGAGCACAACTCACGCGGTGCTGCGTCTGCCCAGTTACCGTTTCCGCCGTCGCTCATCACGGTCTAGCTCACGTTCCACAGAACCATCAAGAGGCTCACGGGACCCCTCGCCAGCTGCAGGCCCACCAGGAAGCAAAAGCTTTGGTCTCCCGCCCTCAGCGCTACTCTCTCAGGGGCCTGTCTCTGTGTCAACACTGCCCAATCCACACTCACATTCACGCTCGCATTCAGCCCTACCCGGAGGCGACATCTCACTCTACACACTTTCACAAAACCCTAAAGTAAGTGCACTGGGGGCTATGGGGGCTCCACCTCTCTATGGCACAGTCGACCGCGCCACGCTATACCAGTTGCATAACTGCTTTCCCAAAGAAAGTGTCACAGGATCGGCAGCCATGATGATGAGTGGTACACTGCCATCTCTCAAGTCACATAATTCAGCAGTGGTGCAGAACACATCCAGTGGAAACTCAGCACCCACATCGCAACCTCCACAATTCTCTTCCTCAACCGTGGAAAGAGAGAGAGGGATGGGCACACTCGACAGGCTGACTAAGCCGGAAAGCAACTCCAACACACTAAACAGGAAAACTACACCTGTGTAAGTAGGGACAAGGACAAAACAAAGTGTGGAGCCTAAATGTTACAAACTAGATAGAGGGTGCTGAACAAAGAGGAGCGAGAGAAAAATAGGGATAAATTGTCTATTTATTCTTATCCTGGTTTGGATTATAGTATTTCATGTCACAGCAAGATTAGTCTCAAACAAAGATTTTACCAGTGCTGAACAACTCATAGTACTAAAGCAAATTTCCACTTTTCACTGAATAATGCCGTTTTATAGCATTTAATTTCTTGTAAATAAAGATTATTGAATACTGTGAAGCTTACCCTTTTTATTACTGAGATTGAAGAGAGTGGTAGTTCAGTCCTACAATTGTTGTTGTTGCAAAGCTTGAATGACTGATAGCTTTTAATGTAGGGAACAACTTGTTTACAATTTTTTTTTTTCGTTTCCAAAAGTCAACTGTGATTCCTGTGTGGTGAAACTGCAAAAGCATGAGTGTCTATAATATATTTATGAAGGAGTGAGTTATTATTATTATTGTTATTATTAGTAGTAGCCTTAGTATTATTATAGCTAGCATTACAAATTTATATAAAGCATCTAATTTATTTTTAGACTGGATTTATTTTCTACCATTTAATAACACATGGTTTAGTAATTATTCTCAGCTGTCTTCCAGTTTGGTCGAAAGAAGAATTTTAACTTTTGGTTTTTGCCGAAATGAAAATAATTTTGATATGAACTTGCCATGTATACATTATTTTTGTTACTGTCACTAGGGGATGTAAAAGTAGAAATTATTTTAAGTCTGTCTTTTGGGGCATTACCAGGAACACTGACTACATCAGAGAGGAAAATATGTAGAGAGATTCATAGATGTTCTTTTAGAATCATATATTGTAAAGTGACTTCAATAAAACTCTGTTTTATAACAAATCAGAAAGATAAAAAGTAGGTAAAAAAAGACATATCCCAATTAATCTGTTGGGTATGTAACATGGTAGGGAGACGTAAAACATATACAATCACTGGTGGCTTTGTTTGGTATAGCTTTATTTATACACTCATTGTCTATTTGATCAGTTCCTCTGATCATATAGAAGCACTAGATCTACAATTACACAGTGTAGTCCATCTGTTTATCTACATGCATTGTTTGCCCCTTTTTATGCTGTTCTCCGATGGACAGGACTATTTTAGTAGTACTATCAGCACTGCAGTGATGACAGTGACTGATGTGGTGGTGGTACATTAGTGTGTGTTGCTCTGAATATGAGTGGCTCAGACACAGAAGTGCTGCTGGACTACAAACAGAATGACTGGATGAAGGCTTAGAGGATGACTAACACGAACAGTGCAACGACAGATAAGCTATTGTCTCCATCTTTATATATACAAGGTGAAGCAGTGGAGTAGATTATATCTACTAGAGATTATATTATAGACACTGTGTCTGTTGAAGTGTCTGCTGTTTACTCCAGCAGCACTGCTGTTTCTGATCGCACTCATACCAGCACAACACACACTAAGACACCATTATCATATCAGTGACATTGATGATCCAGCACCCAAATAGTACCTGATCTGTGCTGGCCATTAGAGAACAGAGTATAAGGGATTAATAAAGTATTTAGAGAAAAAGTAATTAGACAAATTTGTAATTTATATAAGTGAAACTGATCAAATCAGTGCGAGTAAAAGCAAAGTGGTATACCTAACAAAGTAATCAGGAGTATATTTATATATTTATATATATATAAATATATAAGTAGCAAGTAGGGTTAGGCTGGGGCATTTATTTAATGAGAGGAGCAGACATAGTATAACATTCACGTATAATATATTAGGTTACTATGTCTCATATACTGTTTGAGTTTGTGTCATTTGTGTTTTCCACTTGTGCCATATGACCATGCCAGCATTCCTATGGCCATGCACCCACACAATGAACTTACACTGTGCCGCACCCGATCCCGTTAAAACCCTTGACCTATTTGCTTCGTCCACTGAGAGATTGTGCAAATGTTCTGTGCACATGTGTAATTGTACATGTGCAAGTGTTATGCTGACCCCTCGCAATCCGGGTCTGACATGGGACACTCCGCCACAGGCATCAACGTAAAGCTGTATTGCAACTTGAGGACTTAAAACATTAACGAAATGCAAAAAACAACAACACAGACTGTGTTCATGTCAGCTACTGTAAATATGTAGTGCGAATTATATAGAATACCCCCACAAAAAGAACGTTTTATCTAAATGTGTCATAGACTTAAACTCTGTATTGCACGAATTTTTCTATATAAAAGTTTAAGACAAGCTCAGTGTCATTTTTGTCTTTTGTCCTTGTTTCACCAAGCCAGCAACACTGGTAAGGGAATTTTAGGGCAAGAGAACAAGTACAAGCGTTGCTTATGACCCATTATAACAAGTGTAAAATATCCTAGTAGAACACAGTAAACACAACATTACATTTTGTGTAATATCTGGATGCTGGTAAATAAACCAAACATGTCTTGTCTGTCTCTTGCATTCCATGGGTACAGCTGAAGCAGAATCTTGCAGTTTCTAGTAGATTGCTATATATAGAGCTAGGGTGCTTGCTCAAATGTCTACCTGCAGGGATTAGTTTACTCTCTTCAGCATGTTTACCTTCTATATATTTATAGAATAGATATTATACCACAAATATTTGTTAAAAAGAAGACTCTACTCTGGAAGGTATAAGGTACACCTGCCTGACCACAAGGAGGGAGAAAAGTAGTCTTCAGTTTCTCCTCACTCTGGACAGGCTTGAAGGCATAGCTGAAATCCTTGGATAGTGTTTCCCGTCCACATCAGCAATATACGTTCAGATGATCCCTGCACTAATTCTGTCACCAGTGAGAATCAAAATAGAGGGGGCAGGAGAAAGAGATTGAGGACGTTCCTTGTGTGTGGTACATTTTATTCTCAAGAAAACAGAAAGTGCAATCTATCCATCCAAGCAAATTACTGAAACAAAAAAGAATACAAACAGGGTTAAAATAATAAAGGAGCTTTCGCTCTATTGTTAGAGTGACATTTAAATATGTATCTACACAATTAGGTCTGTTGAATCTGTCTGTATGATACAACGTGATGGTTTCATACATCATTTGCATATAATACAGCAAAAGCAGAACTCAGTTTTTATAATAAACGATGTGCGAATAAATATTAACTCAGACTTTTAATAAGTCTATAATATAGCATTCTCTAGCTGAGCAACATAAACAGGAGCTGACAAAGGTCAGTGATCACTAGTGACTATATTATTATTTTGCAACTTCTCTGTTTTAATACAAGGTTATAAGTAAATATATAATCTGCATAACAACTTCTGTAAGATCCCAAATCTCTGCAAAACAATCATTTTCTATATTTCAGTTGATTTGGTATGTTCTTCCTTGTTTGCTGTAATGACAGCTTGCACTCGAGCTGCAATGCACTCTACTACAGGTTTGTGCAAAATCTGATGATCCTTGAAATGCTCCCAGCATGATTTCACAGTATTCCAAAGATCATCTTGTGAGGTTCCTGAATGCTTGGCTTTCCCCTGTCTTCTGGTTGATTATATTGATTATATTGATTTCAGATTTGACATGAAAACACTGGGTTACATTTATGAAAATTCCAGTACAAACTGGGTTCACTAGTAGCCTGAGACTTTTTGCCCTAAGTGCATATGGGTTTTTCATAAATTAGTCTTATTAGATCAAAACCTATAGAGCCCACTTACAGATTTATCAAAGCTTTATTGGTTGGTGCATTTGGCAGGTGTAAGGTTATAGTATATAACTATACTATTAGGTTAGGTTAACTTTTCCAGATATCATTCCGTAATTCACTAGGCACAGGCAGAAGTGCTCCCTCAACTGGACTTAAGTCCATCTCAGGGCTATGTGGCGGATGATGTTGCAGGACCGAGATAATCCTCCTCTGTCTCTCTCCATTCTCTCAGATAGGGTTAATTATGCTTGCGTGACACCTGAACCGACACCGCCAGGACCCATAAAAGGTCACCATGGTGGTCTAATGAATTGTCGTTGTGTCACTTGAGCACGATGTTAAGTTGAAAGTGTGCAAATGTGATGGCAAAAACTTTTGTACAGCAATTCCTAGCCTGTTTGGTCTTGGTAATTTCATCTACAGGTAAGTGCCATTTAACAACCATCCAGTCACGTCCATTTAATACGACCGAGGACTTAACAATTACAACAGATTATAATAGAAAATAAAAATCCGGACACTATAAACAGCTGGTCAATTAAAAAAAAAGGTTTAGCATGTATACTGTAACTGTAATAAGTATAATTTGTCATACTTTATTTACTTTTTAATTTTGTAATTTTTTTTACTTATTATTCTGCTTTGCATTAACTACCATAAGTAGGAATTAAATTGCAGTCTGTGTTGTGCATGTACACTTTTAGGATACGGACTCAAGAAGAAATGTGAAAAAAGAAGTTTGCACTCTAACACCACAAGCGCTGTGCAGTCTTCCTGCTAGTGGAACCACACTGGATTAAAGAAAGATTGGAAAGGCTGGAAATGTTTAAAGTGTTTCAAAGGTGATACTGTATTGCCTGTTCTCAATGTTTCTTCAAACAGAATCATTCCCTCTTGGTTGCAAGCAAGGTTTGTTTATAGTATGTTTATATATGTTGCTCCATTACTATGGTGCTTTGTGTGTTTCCTGGAGGCAGTGACATCTATAACAGATTAGTGTAGCAATGTCACTGACACATTTATGTATCATTTTTCATACAATATCGTACAGTTTTCTTGTCAAATGCTTTTTATATACTGCTTACAAAAAAAGAGACTATTTCATTATGGGATATTTCATTTTGAAATGTCTCCTAAGTTTTGTAAGTAATGTAATTACATTACAGTAGCATAAATGTGATCATAGTAATGTTTGGTCATGTTTCGGGGATGTTTCACAGAACGTAATGCGGTTGTTAAATAGCACATACCTGTATTTAAAGAAAAAACTATATGGCTACATCAATACCTTACAAAGCAAACCTTTGGTTATTGCTGCAAGGAGAAACTTTGATCTTTGTTTGAAACATGAGATCTTAATTTTTTAAACAGAACTTACCATATATAGCAGTTAATGTTGACAAGAATGGTTAATTCCAATGCAGATTTTGACCAGTATATAGGACTCTTTTGTTCCTGTGGGGCTAAGATTTGCCGTGTGACAGCCAGTATACAATGATTATTAAACCTATTAGTTATACACTAGTATACTATTTGATCCACAGCACTAGCACACCCCAGCTTATTCAGAATGTTCTCCCAACCTAAACAGCTTAAAATAGAGGTACAAAACTGGATGAATATATGTCTCCATCCATGACCCTCCTTTCATGTTCCAACGCCATTCCTACTTCCTTCACCACATTTACAGTTACATTATATACATGTATTTAGATAGGCATGTAATAAATTACTTAAGTATACACTTAAAACAGATATCAACATGTAAACTGCATTTAATTACAGTGCAAAGTGTAAGTACAATCACAATATTGAGCTGCTTGAATCAAATGAAATGTTATATATGTGATTGTAATGATGCTATAGGTAAGTGATTACAATACTAGAACAAAGAGATATGTTTATTGGAGAAAACTGTACAATTATAAAGAGGCTCTAGTTACCCTGTTGGGTTGCCTCTAGCCTGGATATGTGCTGAGATACATTTGGGGAAGGAGGCATATAGGTTCCGTATGATATCCATAGATGCTCACCCAAAGATGTTCCTGCTGGACCTGTAGATCCTGCACGGTAGAAATGTTGCCAAGGCTCATGGTCTAGCTGGGAAACCCTTATGTATGTTATGTTACTGTAACCCATTATCCTGCTGAAAAATGCCAGTCGGTAGTCCTGCCCTGAAAGGCAACACGTGGCCTCAGGATTTCCAGCATATATCATTGAGCATATATAATATCTTGTATCACTATTTGTGGAAACTACATATCATTTATGATGGCTCCTCAGATCTTCACACCAGCATTTGAGGCCACAGCATAAGCAAGATTCCAAACAACCTGGTTTCATCACAAAATACAATAACGTTCCAATCCATAGCAGTTCAGGGATCTCATTCATGATGCCACAGCAAACAAAGGTGATGGTGGCTGACTGTTAATGGCAGGACACATATTGGTCTTTGTGGCAACAAATTTCCTTCTTCTAAGCACCCGGATATGGTCCAGGCAGCAGTGAAGCATTTTAATGTAATCTTGTGGCAAGATCCAGTGTCTAATCAGAACACTGCTGTAATCATTTACATATCTGCCTGGGGCATAACTGCATGAGTTTTGCAGCAATCTGACATTTCTATCTGAGTACATTATTTTTTGTGGTTTTGTTTTTGTCAATGTATATTTCTCCCATGGTTTGTAGGTACACTTTATGGCAAACCCTATGTACAGTAGCGTTTGAAAGTATATAAAACATTCCGAATTTTCTGTTTTTCTGCGTAAATAATGACAAGGTTACTTAGCCATTCCAAGCATTACCTTTAGTCTTCTTTAGCCATATTGTGATAGAATGACGTGTGTTTAGTCTTGCTGCATTTCCTGATTTATTATGATATTTAGAGTACAGACAGAAGCCCTGGCATTTTCATTAGAATTTGCTGGTATGGGTGGCACGCTGGCTCAGTGCATAGCGCTATCGCTTTATAATGAGAAGGTCCTCGGCTCAATCCCCAGGTGGAGTGGTCTGGGCCCTTCCTGTGTCTGCATGGGTTTTCACCAGGTAATAAAGCATGCGTTAGGTTAATTGGTATCTCTGAAGTGTCCCAAGTGAGCGAGTGTATATGAGTGTGTGACTGTACAGGTTCAAGCAGATAAGGAAGCGAATTAATTAATTAATATGCTGGTATAATTTTAAAGCCATAATGCTTCTTAATTAAGAGAAAAGCTCTATTTTGGAGCTCATCTGTACAAAACATGGTTGTCCAACTGCCTTTGGATTGTCCACGGGCAGCCAAACATTATTTTACGAGAGCAATGACTTTTTTCTTGAAACCTTTTCATGAGCACCATTGTGGTTCAGTGACTAATCAACATTAATATTAGAAAATGTATGAGGAGACTTTAAATGGGAGTAACAGTAACGAGTAATAAATATGGCTTGAAACCTTTTGTAGCATCAACTCTTTTTCTGAATTTTTTTTGTTTGTGCTATGATACACTTCCAGAAATATGTGTTTTGAAGATCAGATTTTGATAGATCCCTGGTCTTTAAATACAGCAGTCAAATGTACTTAGTCACACCTGGTTGTCATAAGATACATTGAAAAAACTTTAATTGTACTTTAATTTAATTTCACCTCCAATTAACTGCTAATTTCACACACTTTTGCCACTTACACATATATAACATTGGATCATTTTCCTCCATAAAGATTATTTTTGTCTCGTTTGTTTAATTGTGTTCTGTTTATCTAGTTTAAGAACTTGTGTTGTCTCTGTTATTTTAGCCTCGCCAAAAATTTATCAACCTTCTGCTCTAGTTTCCTAAAAAAACTCTAGTGCAGGGCTTTCACAGAATCATGATCTTAACTCCATCAGACACTTTTGAGATGAATTGGAATGCTATAAGAGAGTCCACTTATTGCCCAACATCAGTGCCTGACCAGAGTTAAGTTCCAAAATCTACAATGTTCTTTTAGTGTGAATTATGCAGTAGCAGCACAGGGGCAAACGTCATACTAATAGACTTTGTTTCAAATGTTATATTTGGGTTTTCACCAACTTTCGGCAATATGGTGTACTTTAAATAGTGAAGTATGCAATTATTTAGGTGCACTAATAATATTTAGAAAATCTGATAAGACAAAGAAAAAAGAGAAAATAACTGAAAATGGTGTGGAATGTTACACGGACTGTTTCAAAGTTTATATGCCCAGCAAGAAAGCTAGACGACTAGTTAGCATACAAAATGCTACTTATTTCTCCTTGATCAAAATGTCTTGTCAAACAGCTTCCTACTCACAGTGTAATGGTGACCAGTTGTCCAGTTGGAGTGTGCAATGAAATAGGCCATGGCAAAGTTTAGCTAACCCTCTGATGTATATAAAGGTTAGATAGATGGGAGTAATGTCCGTTTTAAAGTGGGCTAGCTTAAGCTCAGTTATTTCTTTTTACATAGAATGCCAAAAATATCAGCCATTTAATATACACAATATGTGCTTAATGCAATATACTGCATATTTCTGAACATTCATTTAATTTTATGCATTTTGCTACCTGTCACTTCTTAAGCAAATAATTACACATTCAACTTTGGTTTAGACTGCTTCCCTATGTTAGAGTGTGAACATCAGCCAGTCCCTTAGCTGTTGCTGCTTTGATGTTTAATACAGTTCTTTAGAGGATTAGTGGGCAAGGACACCAACAGGAAGAGAATGCCCCCGACAAGCAGAATGGCTCCAGCTGAGCCTGCACATGCCACTGACCAGGAGAGTTCATAGTGCAGAGGGATACTGTGATCACTTCCCAAGAAGACCAGCACTGACTGGTGAAAAACTGCAATGGACAGCAAAATCAGGATACCTGAGTGGGACATGAGAAAAGCCAAGAGGTAAATATAGTTTTTAACCATGTTAATTCTACTGATATTATATAACTTATATTCAACCACAGTATGGCAGTATGGAAATTGCCTATAAAAAGCTTCTTATATTTAATTCCAGACAGTATGAACCCAATATAATACTGTATATTTCATGTTTTGTCTGGTCAGCTTTTTTGCATTTGTTATTAAACATCTATTTCTGTATTTAACATTCAGAGCATTTGCCACTTTGTAATGTTGCCATTCCTTTTCACCATACCATTTTGCCATGATTCATTTGACCACAGTACACATATCCATTGTGTGATGGCTCAACCAAGACAAATATCATTAAAGGTTTTTTTTCGAATAATCTGTGACATACCATGCTGTGATTGGTGGAAAAATAAAATGATTTAATTCCGACATTAAAAAAAACATTTACATATGATTTCATAGTCAATCAACTAAATGTTATCATTTTCTGTTAAAATTATAATGTATATCTGATTAAGTGGATAGGTGAATGAATAAATGAATGAATGAAGAGGTGGGATGTGATAAAAACAGCCTCTGCATCATGCAAGCTGCCTGGCAAACTGTGGCAGTTGTAAAGATTACTCCGCAACTACTTGGTGCTACTACATAATCGCCCGAACACACAATTCCTTTGTGCTATAGCGAGCTATCTGTTATACAGCTTGTTATTTAAAAACCCAAACAGTTTTTGTAAAGACTAAATTCTCTTATTTTTTAAGTGCACTTAGCCTACTACCCCTCTGTTTTTTGTGCTGCAACACAACACACGTGACTGCACACACACACTCACAAAGGACTACAAACATCAAAATCTGTAAGAACATCAATAAAATCTGCATTGCTTGCAAAAATCTTAATTATGTATTAAACATTTGCTGCTCGCATCCGTATTCGCATCTGTAAATCGTGCCTCACCGAAGTGTTTCTAGCAAAACCCTTTCTTGCCTCTTCCTTTCTAGTACTGTGTGTAGTAGTATTCTGTTGCTGACCATTGGACTGTTTTACTCTGATTCTTGCCTGCCGTTTTCAGGAAAACCGTGTTCAGACTGATGCTTGTATGTGATCCTACTGTGTTTTTGGGGGAAATACTACAAATAATAGGCCAATATTAACAATAAACCATGTAACGTCCTAATTAAAGTAATAGTCTAGTAATAAATAGGCTGCCACTACCCAAATTAATTTTTATCAAATATTTTTATTACCAAATGAATATTATTATTTATAATAATAAAAACAAAAACAATAATAATCCCTGCAAGCTGACATTTAAAGTCTGGAACTACTGCCTGGTATTAATGTATGTATGCATGCATGCAAGGTGGGGTATTTGGGGGTGGGTTGGGTTTGACTGGGTGGTGCCGGTTTGGGCCATCTGCATTAAGCCAGCTTTGGGGGGCCCAGTTTGCAAAATGTTGCTATATAGCCTAAAACATGGTTATATACACTGCTCACAAAATTTTCAAATTAAATATCCTGCAAGGAAACATTCCTTGACATTTGTGAGCAGTGTATTATGGTGCTCAGATTGTGATTGTTAAGTGATGCATATCTGCAATTAACTATAACATTACCTGATATGAAGAAGCAGACAAAAGCAGGCTTGAGAAGGGACAGAACATTCTTAGTCAGAGTCATAGTGACACAAACAGAGCCCATCACCATCAGAAAGAGACTAAACATTCCCAGCATTGCAGATGCCAGACTCCAATCTAAATTAGGCAACGGCAAACACAGATTATATTATAA
>JAUZST010059185.1:0-23472 GCA_034779995.1 Parotocinclus haroldoi
AAAGATATATATATATATATATATATATATATATATATATATATATATATATATATCCATAGATAGATAGATATATAGCAAAGATCGGAAGATTGGAATAAAGATAAGTGGAAAATAGTATTATGAAATGACTATGGTGGCCTAAGACTTTTGCACCATACTCTATATACACTGCTCACAAAATATAGGGGATTTTTCATTATGAAATATTTCATTTCGAATTATCCTCTATTTTTGTGAGCAGTATAGTACTGAGGATATTACTGTATGTAGGAAATTCACTAAAGACAAAAAAAACATACATGCACCTGTGAACATGCCATTATTTTAGTCTCAAATGCTCTAAGAAGCCATTCTACTTTTCCAATCTAGTATCAGAATAATAACCTTATCCCGTTAAATTCACAGTGCGTTTCAGAAGCACAGAAACATTTGAAATAGGACAGACGTTAACAAATCCTGACAGCATTTTCGTAAAGGTTAAATGCTAAAAAGGGATAAAACACTAAAGTTACCTTAAGGCCAAAATCTTCTCAAATAACATTGTTGCCAGGAGGTGTGGCAAGTTGCCTTGGAAACCATAGCAACAGTCCTATGATGCATGTATTAAACAAAGCTTCCATTTGTGTCCTGTTTGTATTGATTCATTTTTCATACATCTTAATTTATCATATCCAAATTAGCACGGAAAAATTGATCAGTAGAAATAATTAGGAAAACATGTTAGGATGGAAGATCCCCAAGAGATCCCCTAGGAAGGACAAGGGATATGAGCATGCCCTTCTAATCAGGAGGCTTAAAGCAAGAGGATCATTTAAATCAATGGTTATAAATAAGTTAACATTAAAGATAAGAGACATCATTTATGGCTCTGTAGTTCAAAAAATGGAAGGAAAAGAAAATCGACTTTTACTTTAGTCTCCAGTCTCCAAAAGACGTCTCACGTGGCTCCTTGTGTTTCAGCTAATGTCAAGAACTGTGCTCAGATCTGGCAACATAAATATTTTAATGTATTTTTAAAATATGGCTGGTTATATAAGCAAAGAAAGAATCCATACCATGTATATTCTGGCACCATTTTACATTTATAGAAATATTCCATTGTGTAGAGTTTGTCCATAGAGAGTTCGTCCTATCACAGCTATCAGTATTAGCGACAAGTTTGCATATGGTTAAATTTGGGCTTTAAAAACAAATTGAAATCTTAAGAAACATAAACAATTCCACTCACAGTAGGCTAAAATCTGCCATGGATCATTTCCAGTCCCAGAAAGGGTTTCTGCAATGTTGAGAACCTTTCAGTTCCTTCAGCAGTGCTGGTTTACATGAGAACCAAACTCTAGGAGATTTAAAACAACAGATAAAAGGTGTGGTGTCTAATCAATTCAGATTTTGACTAGAAACAATTTTTGTTTTCATTGTTTGCTTAAACTTAGACTTCAGTTGAAATTCGATTCATGATTCATGATTTACAAATCACACTTCTGTACACAGTGATTCAGATTCACAATAGCCCTTGCTCAGTGCAAATCTCCATCGTGTTTATTGTGTTTTTCTATATTTTTACATCTATAGCACCGTATTCATAGAGCTAACAAGTCTGCAAAGGTCCCAAAAAGGTTAGTAATGACAGCTTAAAGTAAACCTTAATAACCTTACTAAAACCGGTTGGCTTTTTTAACCCAAACTGTTTAATATATAATTTGTAAACGATTGAGATCATTAAGCAATACATTTATCTAAAAAGAGATCATTTACATTTAACGCCACTTATAACTGGTACAATTCACAACCCTCTCGAATCCTTCTTCGAAGAACATTGTTTTTAAACATTTCAATGATTTTCTCAAATGTTTTTTCATTACAGAAGATCCTCTGCACGTATTTGCTCCTTAAAAACTCCATGCATACTTTTTTGCAACAAATTGCACTAATAAGTTTTTACAATCACCAGTTGCATCATTATTTCATTTTTGGTTTCGTTTTTTTCCAGACCTCATTATAGCCTTAAACTGCCCCGATCACAACTTACTTGTTACTAAAAAATAACATGAAATTTATTAGAAAAAAATGATATGTCTTGTGTTTATACTGTCTGCAATTACATAAACGTCAAACTAAATGTAAGAAATACTGCATTCATCTGTTTTGTTTTCGTACAGCTGTTAAAATCGTACAATCCCAGCGATTGTGAGTTAAAGGCATTGCTCTAGAATCCAATAGTGACAGTTTGGCAGAGGTTGAATTCTGGACCTTCTAGCCTACAGTCCAGTAACCACCAAGCCAGCAGAGTCCCGATAATTAAATCCCTGCAATAATGTCTGTCTTATTCACAAATGGCTTGGTCTTTTGAAGGAGCTACCAAGGTGAAGGAATTCTTGAATAATTTATTTTGTTTAGTTGCTACTGATGGATTTTGTAACTGCTCTCATGGAAGGGAGCCAAAACTAACTGATTCTCGAATCCTGCTAATTAGCTAATACCTGTTTCCTTAATTATTAAAGGACCCTCTTTTTGGCAGAGACTATCACAACTGATTGGAACTTACAACAGGTTTCATTAAAGTCAGTAAATCATATGGTCATGCCTCAGATTTACTTTTAGCTAATTTAATGGATCGTTTTCTGAATGTTTCCTCTTTGACAGTGTTTGAAATAGAGAATTATCTTTCTAACTCGCTCTAACTAAGAGCTGATTCATAATGGTTCATCAGCACAGCTTTTGATTCACTGAATCTTTTGTCGTTTGTGAGACTTATTTAACATGTCAGTGAGCCCTCCCAATCAACAGATCTTTTGGTTGTAATCAATATTGATTTCAATGTCATTTGTTGAGTCAGTGTTGAAATTGGTAGGTTGTTCAGTCATGTCTGAAAAAAAATAAAATAAAATGAAATAAAAAACAGAACTTTATTCAGGCTTTGAATCAGACAGTCATTCGGTCATGACTATGAAACGCTTTAGAATTGAATGAATCTTTCAGGCCACAGACTTCTTTATGCTTAGTGAATCTTTCTGATATGACTACGATTTCTCCTTCTCTTTGCCACTGGGTTAATGTTTAAATCTCTAAATATTTCTTTTTAAGTCAGTCGTCTGTTATTCAGCAGATCAGAGTTTGAAACCCGTGACTGATTTGACCGTCGCTGAGATCCACCTCTCTCTGCTTCAGTGAGTTATTTGCAGTCTACCCAGAGAATAGACGTTAAGACAGCTATATTGGTGTGCAAGTCTTTCCACGGCCTAGCACCAAAGTACATGCTGGTCCCATATAATCCATCTCAGACCCTTAGAACCCTCAGGCAGAGACCTTCTGCTGGTGCCCAAAATCAGGACTGAACACGGTGAAGCAACGTTTTAGTTTTACGGAGCTAAGACCTGAAGATGTTAGGCTGGCCTCTACTATAATAATGTTTAAGTTTAAGTTAAAAACTGTTCTGTTTAGCTGTGCATATGACACCTGAAGTGTTTCTACTCTGCTTTTTATTATTTTAAAGTGAATGTTTTTGACGGTGTTTTAATTGTTTCATTTGTTATTATTATTATTATTATTATTTTTCATTTAATTGTATTATAATGCTTTATAATATGTGTATTGTATCGTGTATGAATGGTGCTATACAAATAAACTTGCCTTGCCTTATTTCTCTTAAGATGAATGCATTTCCCACTTGTTTATTCGCATTGTTTGAATGAATGTAGAACAGCCTTTGATCATTAATGCACTTTTATAGCCACTTAATCCAATTCAGGGCCCAATGCAGGAATCGAACCTAGACATGGTGCCAATCCATCGAATAGTCCACTGAAGTTATTGTACCTATTAGGTTTATTAGTTACTTTACTGTTAAAGCTGTTTGTTTGCCTTTTGGATGAACAATGTAACAAAACAAATTGGTGCAAAAAGAACCAAATCTATTCAAATAACTTGAAAAGGTTCGAAAAATGTGTTGCAGCGGCAGCATGTAATGGTAGACAATTCCTAACCAACCGAGGAGTCAAGAGCTTTTGCAGTCCGATCAATCTTGGGTTAATGGACTGATCATTACTTGATTTATATGCAAACTATTTAATTGATCTGATATTGACTGTGTCCTACATTAGACATTGATCCAGGTAATATCTATAGCACAGGTAGTTGGTTTAAGGCAAGCACAGGAAGTCTGGCTTCATTCACATGTGGTGATAAAACTATACTATTCATTCATGAAACTGATGGAATTCAATTTTTTTGTGTGTCTCAATCGAATAGACACGAATATCGAATATTTCCATTGTAATATCAAGCTTGTAAGTTCATTAAACTCAAAGTGTTCAGTCACAGATACGCTCAGTCTATAGTGCGAAACGTATATATTAAAAATACTGGATAAAAGACATTAATTGGACGGGTGGATTTAAATGCAGCATGTCTGAAAGAGGTACAACATTAAAAAGGGCCCAAATTAAACCTGTCAAATAAAAATACAACAGTCAGTTTGTTCTCACTGTGTCCCTGAAATGGAAATAAACAAAATGAAGATTCTTGCTATATTTGGGTATATCTAACAGCTTTGAATCTGAACAACCAATCACATTTAAGCTTTTACTTCAGTGTCCACTCACTCTAGAGGCCTATTTCTTAAATATGATTGACAGGTGAGAAGAACAAACTGATTTGGCCTAAACTGAAACCAATGACTTTTATCTACTGCTCAGAAATTAAGAGATACTTCAAAATCAAATATCCCATAATGAAACATTTACTATTTTTGGTAAGCAGTGTATAGACTGTATACATAAAAAACGTAACGGGCGGCACGGAGGCTCGGTGGGGGGCGGTACCGCTGCCTGACAGCAAGAAGGTCCCGGGTTCGATCCCAGGGTGGAGCAGCCTGGGTCCTTTCTGCGTGGAGTCTGCATGTCCTCCCCGTGTCTGAGTGGGTTTACTCCGGGTACTCCGGTTTCCTCCCACAGTCATGCGTGTTAGGTTAATTGGTGTCTCTAAAGTGGCCCTTAGTGCGTGACTGTGCGCGGGACTGCGTGCGCGCTCTACGATGGATTGGTGCCCCTTGTGCCCAGAGTTGCCAGGTGGGCACCGGCTGGCCCGTGACCCCGTGTGGATTAAGTGGAAGATAATGAAGGAATGAATAAAAACGTAGCCTACCTTATGCTTAAAACACTTGCATTAACCTATGGTTGGGCAAAATCGTTAACACAATGTTTTTTTATGCCTTTATTAGATCTTTCTTAATGTATTTAATCATGTATTGAAAGTGAAAAGCAAAAACAAACGTTTTAGTCAGCAGTGCGAGACCAGGATGCCCAGCATCAGCAGGAAAGCATCATGAGTACCACTTGCCCTGTTAAAATGTTCGCGATTGATTGGATTCTCGTGGCAAATTTGAAAAGTGTAAACCAAACCATCATACCCTGATGAGTGCCTGTCTCGAAAATTCAAATGGATTCACAAACTTTGAAGCACGAGGGCAACTAGGGCAAGTTATTGACAAAAGTATGAAGCCTTCTAAGAAAGTTCAGACTAAAGAGGAGAAGTCAGAGGACATCGGAAGGAGAACATACCAAATTCCATACAGACTGTAACCAGTTGGCAATACAACCCAGGACGCCAATTCTGACAAATGTACGCCTTTTCTCTCATGTGCATTTTAATGCAACATTAATAGTTAAGTTCTGTATCATTTACCAAGACTCATTTGCTTTTAATCAGGTCACAAAATCAGGCCACGTCTGAATGAACATTGCTTTGAGTAACAGTTCATTCATGGCATACAGTAGCACTCATTTCCCTTTGCTGTCATTCCAACATTGAGTGAAAAAAAAATCATGATTTTTATTAACCAAACTAGATTTGCCCTCACAGTCATTTTTACCCTTTTTAAATAGGTTTGATATATAAGATTCCGCTTGAAGGCATGAATAAGCTACACACCGACAGATCCGCATATTGCATCCACATTTTGCACGCTGTTGCTGTTGCCTCTCTCACCATGCATTGTAGCAGGCACATTTTGTTCCCTGATGTACAGCCCATGTAAAAGGACCCTCCAATGTTTAATTACATACCCTGAAGTGCGCACTTCATCCTTCGGATCCTATGATTAAAGGTACAATGCGTACTCTACTGGCATCACCCTTGTGACAAGCGATGGTTCCTTAGAATCGCAATCAATACAGTGTGTGTTCTGTGTGATTCTTTTCCATTGTTGCGTTTTCTTCGCATCTGCGTTAATTCTGTGCATTAAATAGATTTCACTCACTCAGGTGGCACAGCATTCCAATCCCCAATCCCAACGCTGCAAAGAATGGTCTAACCTTTTGTAGGTTAAGCTATAAACATGTAATGTACCCTCACAGGCATGACTGTTGTCGTTAAAGCTCTGAATCTTAATAAGATTACTATTTACGCTGCTCACACATATTAGAGGACATTTCATAACGAATATGAAGAAGATCCATCAAGAACAATCTGAGAATTTGACCAATCTGATCCTGTCCATGCCCCATCACTGTCAGTGTGTTTTGGCACTTTTCGGTGACCATACACCCTACTGAACAGTCCATGTGGGGGAACTCCCGTCCAGTTTCCCAAAATGCAAAATGCATCCTGTTCACCCCGTGAATATATCACTTACTACTCAATCACCGTAATTGAGTTTGCGGTTTGAATCTCATTCGTGTAATCAAACAACTTTCTTTGACTTTTCATTTCTTTTCTGGTGATCTTGTTTAATTCGGTAAAACCAAATGCCTCTTTTTTAATCGCTTCATATGCATTTTGAAATATCTCCTGTTAACAGTGTATGTGTAGTATGTCCTTTAGGTCAGTGACAAGCTTCAGTTAAGATACGACATGTTTTTAAATATGCAGTTATGTAACTCAAATAGGCTGCGTTCATACAGCAGGAATGACCAAAATCCGATTTTGATTTTGTCTGTAGGCTGTTCTCACTATTTTATGAATGTGACCCATATCTGACATTTGTCTGAACAGTTTATGCTCCAGAACTGACAGTACTTCACATGACCCCCTTGTCCAGACGTAAACAATCACATGGAATATTGAATTTTGTTTCTCAGCCATGGCCGTTCTTAATTTGCATTTTGGCTTTTCATAACTTTGCCTTTAATCCTGCAGCCACTTATTATTTCATCTGACTTTATTTAAGATGTCATAAAAAGTGGAAACCTTCTCTGAAATATCCTCTAATTAAATCCCCTCATTTATATATATATATATAGTATATATCTTGAGATATTTTATCTATATAACACTTTAAATCCTAATGTATATTGATGTTAGATTTCGCATGGTCCCTACCATCTGTATATTCCTTCACACAGCACTGTTCCTTAAAGTTCTGAATAAATGCACAATAAAGGGAAAAAAAATTATCTTATTGATATGTATTATGTTAATAAACATGACTTACAACTTTCCTCTTCTAGGCAGCCACAGTTATAGGATGAAATAATTATATCCCTAGAGGCATGGGGACAAAAGTATTGGGACATCTATATATTACATGTATAGGACATTTTATGAGATGCCATTCTAAATCCATAGACATGAATTATGGATCTCCCATCCCATAACCCCCCACCCCCCTCCACCCCCTAGCTATAGCAAGCTCCAAGCTATAGCAGTTTCCACCCTTCTTGAGGTTCTTCAGAATTTTGGTCTGTGTCTATGGTAATTTATCCACGAGAGCATTGTGGAACAGGTGATGTCAGACACTGATGTTGGACGAGAGGACTGCTTGGAATAGAAAATGACATTGGCCAAACATTTGCACAAAGCTGGAAGCTTACAATTGTGAACAAACTTCACTGGAACTTCACAGTTAGTACAATGCAGTCAGGCATGCAGGTGACGTTTTTCTATCATTCGCTGAATCCAAACTGCATTAGACTGCCAGATGGAGAGGTGAGATGTTAACATTTCCATTGCTCCCGAGTCCAGTGGCAGCATGCTTTAACAAAACTCCATATCAAGCTTGTAATTATTGCTTCATGACGTAAGGGCTGCTTCTTGGCCATGGAAACCCATGCCATGGAGCTCGGGTGCACAGTTTATGATGCACAGTGCCACTTCAATGATACTGCTTACAGCTAAATATAGAACATCTAGAAGGGATACAATTACTATTTTCTTTACTTTTACTGCATTACTGTGGCATCCAATTATTGTACCCCTCTCAAATTCACTGAGCTCTTTGGAATGACCAATTCTTTAACCAATGCTAAAAAAGCCAGAATGCATGGCAATCAGACTCAATGAAACACTGAAATCCAATGAATAAGAGGTGTGTCCCAATACTTTTGTCCATATAGTACACCTTTGTTAAGTCGCTTTAGAGACCACGATAGAACAACCGTACAGTTTACATTAGCAGATCTTACTGGATCGAAACGTGCTCATTTTCGGCCGCAGGGGCGAGTACAAAGAATGGAGACTAAAAGAAACACTTCGCAAAGGTGATGAGGGGCGCTTTACGGCGTTTTAGTTGTGTCGCGCGCTGCGCGTCCATGCGTTTGGCGCTGTCCGTTCAGCACCAGCGGGAAGCGTACATTGGAGACGCGCTCTTTTTCTACACTGCAAAGCCACAGTATGTTACACAGTAGAAATACTCTAATCCTTAAGGAGTATGGTAACGTGGTGTACAAATGCAAAACAGCCTGGCTGATTTAACTGGAATAGTTTGCTAATTAATGCACCTCAAATAAAAGTAAACCAACAGAAATTAGTCTACAATTAAAATCTGTAACAGAAATCCCCAGGTCTGAAGCAACGATATGAACTTTTTATCTTTCGCTTTCTCTGTTTAACGAGCCTAGGGTGAAATATACAGTAATTGCAGGCTGCGTATTTAGAAGTGCATGAACACGTGCCATGCGTAAATGATTTTATTAGTATAGCTAAGTTTTTTAAATAGTTTGTATAGATAATCACTAGACGTATTTGTTGGTGATTTACTAGTTGGAAAAGTTGTGCAACCAAAAAAGTTCTCCCGCTTCAGTTTGCGAAAAAGAATAAGAGTCTACAGAAAGCCTTGAACCCATGCAATTGCACGGGTTGTATAAACACCAAGCAGTACTCTCAGTGCGACTTGTGCAATGCGCATCCACTCACATGCTGCAACTGCACGAGCTACCACGTCCTCAGCAGACCTTCCAGATACGTGTTTTCCAATGTAATTGCAAGCAGTGCAATTCGAGTAAATATACAGGGCATGCTTTATGAAACTGCTGAATAGACTTTACTGGGTTTGTACGTTCCGGCTATTTCTGAGTTGTGTAGCCACTCAGAAAAAAGAGCGCCGCCTTGATTTACTCCGAGTGTTAATGTAACTCTGGAGGTGGATGCCATTGACAGAGTTAATTCAACACCTTGTGTAAACCTTAAAACCGCACGTGCAAGTTCGAAACTGCAGGTGTTGTAACCTGGGTGCGCACATTTTAAGGGGAATGGAACTAATGAATTTAATCATTTAGGGACAGGTCTGCTATGAAATATAGAGCAGCAGGACATTTAAAACGTTTTAAAACTGGAGTTAAAACTGCAAAACTATAAAGCTGCAGGGCTTAACCCTGTGTCAATGGGTGAGCATGACTGACATTATACTGTATATATTATACTTTTTTCTAAAATCAAAGACACAAGGACATGTGTGTGAGCTGTATCTGCAAGCGTTAAAACAAAAGTGTGTGTTTAATCAGATCTGGTAGGGTTACTCAGAAAAACAACATCTACAGGTGATTTATATATGGTGTCACTCAGATCTCTTTAGGTGCATAAATGGGCCGCAGCTGGTACGACAGAAACTGTAGAATCATTAACCAGCATTAATGGAAGCATTACAATGTTATTCGTAGATACAAATGATTATAGCACCAATAAAACTATTAAAGGTACTGCCAGGTTGCTTTGAAAGATAAATGGCACACGCTGACTGCTCTTTTAAGACAGATAGCGGGTGTTACTAAATGAGAAACTACAGGTGGCATTTCAGCTTTGTAAAGTTGCTGCACGGTCTTCAGCGTGCCGAGGACTCGGGTAAAGTAAGCTCCAAAAGAGAAAGGCGCTTTCTGGCGCACGCTGACTCACCGATGGTGGTGATGACGGTGATGGCGAAGTAAAAAGATCCGGCGAATTTCCACTGCACGCCGGCTCGGTGCGGCTCGGCCTCCATGATGATGGTCTCGAGTTTGCGGTAGTCATCCTCGCTGATGTTGTACTTGCCCTGCAGGCGCTTTTCTTCGGCCTGCAGCTGCTCCTTCTCGCGCATCTCGAAGTCCGACTCTAGTGCGTCGAACACGGCGGCGCCGACCAGCAGGTAGGTGAACGTGCAGACGATCAGAGACAGGGTCCGCACGTTCTGCCTCTTCATGGCGCCCCGGAGCCAGCCCGCGGGGGGCGCATGTCCCCGCCGGCGGCACTCACACTGACAGCGACAGTCAGTGATCCCCGGGTCCCGTTCGTGGTTCGTGGAGAGGCACAGGAGACTGCTGGAGCGCCGGGAGCGCGAACCGTCCAAGCCCGGGACTTTGCGCAACACGTAACCGAGGCAGGTCGCGCCGGCGCGCAGTGCCATCAACCAGCTGCTCGGATCCGTCCGTCGCTCATGTCACCGGTAATCACGCACATGCCTGTGCGCTCGATTTTCCTCCACTTTGGCGGTCACGGTGTGCATTAGGAGACATCCTCAAAGTTTGTCATGCGCCAACCTGCTCAGAGCACGGACCGCATCCTCCTGCGCTTTAGCTCACGAAAAACGGCGTCGTCAAAAATAACCCCCAAAAAATGTTTAAAAAGCCAAAAACGCGAAGCTCGCGTATTTCCGTCTCTGCCGTCCAACAAACTCTGAAGATTTTCTTTAGACTAGATTCTGCACCGCTCCGTTATTGATCAGCCCGTCCGTCCGCAGCTATCTTCCCAGTGCGCTCGGCGCCACATGAAAGCGCGCAGCACATCACCAAACGACAGCACCGTCATCACCATCAGCACGGCGACTCTCCCTCTGCACGAGACGTCTCCTTCACACCGGGAAAGGAGGGGTAGGGGTGGATGATTGGGGGGCAAGGAATGCGCTCGAGAGCCACGTTCAACTGGTGTTGGGTATCTTAAATTACGGAGTGTGCAGATCGACCGATACAACAGGTTGTACTGAACACACGTTCCTCTTTCTCTCTCTCTCTCTCTCTCTCTCTCTCTCTCTCTCTCTCTCTCTCTCTCTCTCTCTCTCTCTCTCTCTCTCTCTCTCAATCTAAAATACAAACATGAGTGCACACAGACGCGCGTTTTTATGCATGTGAGACTTCCTTGAACCTTTTTTACTGCACCAATTACACTTGTAATTACATTAATAAGCCTGAGAAACTATCACTTGGCACGTGATTATAAGCTGGTGCATATAATGTTGGCAAACAAGCGTAACGCCTTATGGTATGTTCAGATCGAGTGGTTACACTTTGATTGGCTTAGCATAAATCAGAATAAAGGCATAAAGAACAGTCCAGAGTATCAGATTCGAAGGTGTAGCAGCTGTAACTTGAAGCTCATTGCATACACTGCGTGACCATGCGCAATGCTTACAGGCGCATAAAATCAACCATGCAGCCATGGCATCCCCACAGAATGGACACAGAACTCGATGCCTTTAAACGTTTGATTGCTGTAGGACGCAGCAAATTCATCAGGCTTAGTTAGTGTGTCCTATTCCTGGTCTGCTGAATCTAATCTGTTTGGTCATCCATATGCGTAAGTGAAATAGTCCAGGAGCAACGGCAAGTCAGCCATGAAGCTTCAGGCCACAAAAGCTCACATAACATCACAGCTGGGGCAAGGCTTGTCTGCATAATCTGTTCATACTGAAACATTCACTACTGAGAACCAGACTGCTCCGGAATGCAACGGCAGCGCCTGATCTGCTCTGAATAAATGAAAATCCCGGCAGTCATGTTATAAATCCTAACTGAAACACTTTCAGGAGCATGTAGGTGTGCCACTCAAATCAAGCATCAAGCTCAGCTAGGTGGTCGGGAAGAAATATGAAGTGTGAACCTATGCACAAAGTGCACATAATATATACTACATATACACTACAGTATATATCCAAAAGTATGAAGACACCCAACAATTCATACCAAACAGTCAATAGGATGGACTCAAGTTTAATACATTCAAACTCAAAGTTTATACATTTGTTGGGACAGTTTTTACACTTCTTTGAAGATTTCAACTAGATTTTGCTACATGACTGCAATCTTAGGACCTGATGCTGAACAGTAAAGCCCTGGCTTACTGTTAGCATTCAAGATCATCTCAGTGGTGTCTCATTGGGTTAAGATCAGGGCTCTGTGCAAGCCAGCTATGTTCTTTGTCAAAGTCAGCGAACCATTTCTTTATGGACTTTGTTCTAGGAGAGCAAAAATGAGCCTCTACACTTATTGTTTGCAGTGAGGGCGACTGAAAGAATAGCACTGATACTAGGACAGTGTGCTAAACACAGCACTTTAACTGGGATCGCCACGAGAAAGAGCACAGTTACTGGGAGAACGCACAAATCAAAACTCCCTTACTGGGATGGCTCATTGCACAAAAACCCCTACCTGAACTCGCTTACTGAAACAGTGCACTAAATAGGCTACACTTGCTAGGACACCACACTAAACTGGACATTTGGGACAATACTCCCTTACTAGTGCAAGAATCAACCTACCCTTACTGGGATAGGATACTAAACAAATCAGCAGCTACTGGGACAGAAAGCTGTTACTGGGAAGGCACACTAAACAAAAAAGTGGATTGTGTTGAGTTTATGTTCTGTTAGATTCCAACACTAAACAACAAACAACACCCATACTGGGATGCCAAAGTTAAGAGAACAGCCTAACTAGTATATAACACTCTTACTGGAACTATACATTAAACATAGCAGCTTTAATGGGACAGAACACCTTCACTGGAACTATTAAGAGCACCCTTATTGATATAGAACACTCTTACTGGAACTGTACATTAAACATAACAGCTTATAAGCTGTCTTATAAGCACCCTTACTGGGATGTCACACAGAAGACTTTAACTGAATAAGAACACCCTTACTGGGACAAAACATCGTTACTGAAATGGCACACTAAATAAACCAACTTTACTGGGACTGGACACTCTTTCTGGCATGGTTATCTAAACAATGCACTCTTACTGGGACAGTGAAATAAATAGGACATTCTCACTGGGATGGTGGACTAACCAGAGTAACCTTACTGGGATGGGATACTAAGCAAGACATTACTGCACTTAACATTTATTGTGTTTAGACTGTGTTTTGTTTTATATATATATATATTGCACTAGTCATGGTTGGTACTTTTATATGGAAAGAATTACTGTATGAATTGGATAGACATACTAGAACATATAGTAATTTGGAATGTGATAAAAGGTCAGTACATTCCACAGTAATTTTATAGGCTATTAATTATGATAGCATAGCTGGAAATAAAAAGAGGGATGATTCACTCAACAGAGCAGCAGGTCATGCATTACAGTACAGTGGACTGTGTTCCATTACTATTATGCTCAAATAGTTCTAAGGATATGAAGAAGAATCACTGTCTGACAGTGAACGAAGATCAGAGCAAATGTTTCTCTGGATTTAATCCAAAACAAAAGCTCAAATTCCACAACATTTTATAGAACAGTTTGTTTCTGCAGCCAGAAGTAAATACTTGCACTTAATATACAATATTGTGTGCTTTCTCTAGAACCGTGCTTGTTATTTGCCCAAATTTTCCAAAAATAATTAAATATAGTAAACTATATGGTACATATCATAAGCATAAAATAATTAGCATTCTATGCTAGGGCAGCAAAATGCTTTGTAGATGTATTGGTGGTATATAATAATAATAATAATAATAATAATAATAATAATAATAATGATAATAATTCATTTCTACATTCATTATTTTCCGCTTAAGCCACATGAGGTCGTGCCCACAGGGCAACTCTGGGCACAAGGGCAGATACAACCCAAGACTGGACACCAATCCGTCATAGGGCACACACACACACACAGTCATGCACACAATTACACACTAAGTGCCACTTTTAAAGACACCAATTAACCTAACACACATATCTTTGGACTGTGGGAGGAAACAAGAGTACCCAGAGTAAACCCACGCAGACACAAAGAGGACATGCAGACTCCACACAGAAAGGACCCAGGCCGATCCACCCTGGGATTGAACCCAAGACCTTCGTGCTGTGAGGCAGCGGTGCCGCCCCCTACCGAGCCCCCCGTGCTGCCAGTAATAATAATAATAATAATAATGTTATGTTTCAATGTAATTATAATGTGTCTTATTGTAAACTTGGGGTGATTGTTGATAAAACCTTTATGCTAAATAAAAATACTGCTAAATGTATGATTGAGTATACTACAAAAAATAGGACAAATTTAATCAGTAAGAGGCTGTGAAAAGGAAAAATATTCTGCAATATATTCAGCACATTCTGTACCACCCAAAATTATAATAGGTCATTAGTATATAGTATTTTGTTTTTCAATATTATTTTTTATATTACTTGTGTTATTTGTTATATTATAAGCAAGTGAAATAAATAACCTATGGTGAAAAATATTGCTTTGTATTTAACATTTTTTATTGATATTAGTTGTATTAATGTCACATTTTAAGCTACTTTTCACTGTTATTAGAGAAAACGTGCTAGTGATCATGATTAAGGTGGAAGCAAATAAGGTCAAATATAAAGCATTAAAAACAATAGGCAGGTTTTTTTGGAGCAAGTATTAAGTTAAATAGGTTAATAATAGAGCTGCGTGCGATAGTTACTCATAGTTATGGATGAAAAGTGAACCTGTAATAGTGTATTTTAGTACTTTGTTTCCAGACCCAACCTGGGTTTTTTTCCTGGACTTTAATTTTAATTAGAAATATACATTTTTAGAATAGCAAATACTTTTTTATTTGGACTTAGGGAACCCAAGCCTTTCAAAGGACACTTTAAACCAATGAGTACTTGTAATTTGGGTGGGTTGCACCAATAGTGTACTACTAACACCAATAGCTATTAAGCAAAAGAGAGGGAGGGTGTATACGAACATGAAGGCGAGTGCCATAGATAATCACAGCATCAAAGCTATTGGCCATAAGTGTTCTATTACTTCAGCACAGCAGGTTTATAAAACAGATTACAGAAACAAATCAAAGATGCTCTACATTTCATACCGAATACGCTTAAATACTGATAATACCTTCTGCCAAAAATTAGGTCCGCAGCTATAGAGTTGTTTCTATGCAACGGTAACAATTCCCTACTCAGCCTTAACATCAGCCTTACCATTTTATATTATCTAATAATTTAGGGATATTCCTATATTCACAGACGCTAGAAAAAAACAGCCTAAACATAATAAGTCAGAAAAAGTTGGGACAGTATGGGAAATGCAAATATTTGTTTTAAAAAAGTTATTAGAACATGTAGTTTTATGTATGAACCCATGATATTCAATGTTTTGTCTGATAAACTTCGTTTTATTTGTTAATGAACATCCCCTCCTGAATTTCAGGCCTGCAACTCATTCCTGTATTGGGGCCGCGTCAGTGTCCTTGTCAAAGGTCATTTACGCTTTTATAATGGCAGCATTAATGCAGAAAAGTACATTGAGATCTTAGAGAGGAGACTTATGTTCCAAAACATCTTATGAGTGTGGTGAAAAGGAATGTCAACATTACAAAGAGGTAAATCCTATACAGTCCCATTAAAATATGTGTTGCAAGTCTGAAATGCAGGAATAGGTGTTTGGATTTAATTAAGTTCACCAGACATAACATGACATATTTCAGGTTCATACTGTCTGCAAAGAAATAAAGGTCAAAGTAAATGTAGGAAACACTTTTTAAATAGTTTCTGAGTTGGGGTGGTTTCACTTAACACTGACTCCATTATTCCTTATTACATTATTGTACGTTTTTTATTGCTACTTAGTCTGATAGTTTTAAACAGTTGTATACTGTCTGGTCTGTTTAGAAAATCAATCTGTGCAGTCACCAAGACAAATTCCTTGTGTAAGATCATTGCTAAAATAAAGTCATTCTGATTCTGAAATGAATTTGTTTTTTAAACGTTAGTTTGAAAGAAGCTTAAAGTGATAAAAGAAACAAACAAACTGAAATTGACCAAGAATGAAACGACAGATTCTAGTTATTTCTTACGGTTGTTGCATTATTTGTCTGTTATATGATTGTGTGCATAAAAAGGGTGGAAGAAGTGCAGTGAGATTGTGAGGTCAGAAGTAACTTTAGTATAAATTACTATAATAGTATACATAATATATAATATATAATACACAACCATAACCGTTTCAGAAGTGAATTCTTTTTTAGATTCTTGATTAGGAATAAATTATGTTACTGATGCCTTCCCTGCTGAAATAAACAAACATTGACCAGCATCAGATCCATGCCGGTTTAAGATGGAGTGGTGCTGGTTTTGCTGGTTGCCCATTATGATCTTGCTAGTTTTGTACTAGTCACCAGCATACCCAGAAAAGACACAGCACCTACCAGCAAAGACCAGCATGTGCTGGTCACCAGTACCTACCAGTAAAGACCAGCACATACCCAGTGCTGGTCACCAGCATAAAAAATGTATGTATTTAGCCAGCAATAACGAAACCAACAAAAGTGTCAGTTTGTGTCTCGAGCTGATAAATGTATGCAGCTCGAGCATACGCTGGTGCAATGTTGTGAAATACAGGTCTGCAGTGTGTGGTCCACCAGCGCGGTTTTTGAACTCAGGATATTTTAAGCTTCATTTTCTCACGTTTCAGTTCCTCCGCAGCTCTCACCCACATAGGCGCGCTATTTCTGGGCGCGTGAAAGAGAAACGGGGAGTGAAAGAGACGGAGTGATGAGAGGTTAACTCAGCCTGCAATATTGCCCTTCAGAGAAAAAAAAATCATGAGTGCAAGGTCACCGGTGCAGCAAAGTGAGGGCTAACGTTTCATCGAAAGTGGCTCTAATTCTGATTCCAGTCACAGCTGCAGAGTGGTTGAAAAAACCCTGTGGCAGACAATGACTGATTTGGCTCGCTGTTAAAAATTTCCACAAATTCTACCTCGCATTCTCAAATATAATGTTACAAATGGTTAACTTCAGAGTTTAAGGTCACTGAACATGTCTTCCCGTGTTCATGTGGGTTTACTCCGGGTACTCTGGTTTCCTCCCATAGTCCGAAGACATGCGTGTTAGGTTAATCGGTGTCTCTAAAAAAGCCCTTAGTGTGTGTGACTGTGTGTGTGTGTGTGTGTCCTACGATGGATTGGCGCCCCGTCTAGGCTTGTTCCTGCCTTTGTGCCCAAAGTTACCGGCTGGCTCGCGACCCTGTGTGGATAAAGTGGAAGATAATGGATGGATGAATGAATGAAGGCCACTGAAAAACACTGAACGATGTTCATGAAACCAGTTTGAGTTTACAGTAGGACACTGTGCAAAGGTCTTAGGCATTGTATATTTTCCAGTTTGTATTCTGGTTACTCCTTATAAAAAACAGCATAGTGGTCTGATCCACTTATACCAACAACAGCACACAGACTAACACACCACCACCATAACAGTGTCACTGCAGTGCTAAGAATGATCCACCAACTGAATGTGCTGCTTAGTAAAAGTAGGGGGTAATTCATTTTGAAATATCCCCCAAATTTTTGTGAGTGGTGTAGTATCTGATCTGTGCTGGTCCTGGCCATTAGAGAATAAAAAAGTACGTAGAGAAACCGATGGACTATAGTCTATAGTTATAGAAATGAAATGAGCAGTGAGCACTAATACCTAAATAAAGAAAAAGCAGAATCGAAATTGAAAATTATAAAATGCCTACGACTTTTGGCAGGACACAGTTCCTTTACCTCGAGAAGACGTCAACATTGATCAAAATGTGATAAATGCCTTGCAAGCCTGCATATTTTAGCCCGTCAGTAGGTGGCATATTTTCAGTTTTTAATTTCGCAGCGACTGTTTTCAGGGACCTTATATAAGGAGACTGGCTGCTGGTTGAATTAAAAATGGGACTTCAGTACAGATGCCCCGCCCGTCATTAGAAAGAACCAATCGGAACCAATATTGGTGTTAGGGTTCGCGCCGTGAGCCCGTTTTCATCCTTCGCCGCGGTTCGTTATTTTACCCCGCTCGCCCACTGTTCCGTTTCCGTTTTTTCCCTTTACACCATTCACGGCACTTGCTTTCATTTACCGCGCCGATCGATTGGTTGGTTTATTTCGTTACACACCCGTTTTCATTTTCATTAATTAACCTTTGATTATTTAAGAATCACGTTTGTGTTTGCTGGATCATTGCGTTTGTATGTCGCTTTTCGTTTTCAATGTTGCCCCTGTTGTGCAAGCTTTGGTTTTGTGTTTTGTTTTAATTCATCATTTTTTTTTTTGGGACTTTTTGGATTTCCCAGCAGCTGATGGTGCCCAGGAATCGCAGCTGGTAGGGGCTGACCCTGGATCCGCGGCTGTTTAAGTCCGCTTTTGGATCCGCGGCTGCTAGGTGCCGCCCTTGGATCCCTAAAGAGGCCATCCCTGGATCCTCGGCCGTAAAGGGCAGTCCCTGGATCCTCGGCCATTAAGGGCTGTCCTCAGTTCTCCAGCTTTTGAAAGCCCCTTTTTCATCCCTGCTTTTTGTCCTTTTATTTTCTTATTTCGTTTTATGGACCCTGGCACTTCAGCCGCTTTCGTGGACCCCGGCTCCAAAGCCGTTTTCATGGACGCTGCGGCACCAGAGCCCCTGTGGACCCTCGGCACCTCGCCGTCTCATGGACCGTCGACGTCCAGGCCGTGTTCGGACCCTCGGTGCCTCAGCTGCCCAACGGATCCCCTGCAGCTGATAGCACGGGATGGAATCGCAGCTCAGGCCGTTCATCAGACCTCCGGTTCTCCGGCTATCTTCTGGTCCCTCGGCTCTCATCCCGGCCCTCAGGATTCTCGTATGGGACCTTTTTTTATGCCTGACTCTGCTTTATGTTAATAAATGTCCTTTCGTTACTGTCATTTGTCGTCTGTCTGTGGATACTGCATTACGGGCTCCGATTTAAAACCCTGTGGGGATCCCTGGGACACCCCCACATAACAATTGGCAAATGTGTTGGAGACAAGGGAAGCAACTCAACTCCTCAAGTCAATTATATAGTTTTTGTCAGATTACAGCAGCGATTTTAAACGTTCATCTTCAATGCTGATTTCCCTTTCAGTTTCGGATATCAAGATGGCAGAAGAGCAAACAGAGTTTGCCGTTATTTTTCACAGCCTGGACTCGATGCGCTTTACGTCACAATCATCAATCACAACCATATTAATTATGTCAACATTTAACCAATTCAGAGGAAGTGTAATGACTGTTACCTGTCATCTTCTCAGTAATTTTATATCCCAATGGTGACTTTGAAAATGGTGGGACATTATTTTATGTAAAATAACACCATTAATCCACTAGAACTGTGAAAATAGTTTCAGCCCCTGTCTTCCCATATAATTAAGCAGTTCAGGCTGTGCTACTTATTTAATCCTATTTGGCAGAAGGGTTCCTTACTTAATTCCATTTGCCAGTTATTACTGAACTGGACAGTTCGTTAAATAACCCTAGAAAACTGATTGCTCATTACTGACTGAAATGAAAAGTGAAACAAAAAAAAAAAACTGTGGATACCCAACAAATTCATCCATAGATTTGGTTCCACTTTGTTTCTTAAGCAAACTTACCTCCTCTGAGAACCATTCCAAAAGACTGAGGCTGGGCACTGCTATTGGGCCATGAAACATTGCTCACAGTTGGCCGCTAGAGTTAAGGTCATGGATCAGGGCAAGACTATCAATATCTCCATCATTCATGGATTTATTAATAGGGTAGAGCAGAATGAACTAATCTATTGGAGGAGCAATCCTATGAAAGAGTCACTACAGTAGAACCTATTCAACTACACCATGGAAATTCAACTCCTGAATGTTTCATACCATAAAACTGTTAGCTGTGTGGCTGCAATAATAGATTAGCATTTACATTTTCATTTAAAACAACCCTGTTAAACTCATGACAACATCTTTTACAGCCATCTATTACAGTACGGGCAATAGAGAAGTCACTGTTAAAACAGTACAGCAAGTAACACTGTCTTCAGTTTACCTATTTAAGCAGGGATACACTTTAGTGTATATAAGGTTAAAATGCGAACTGATGACAGTGAAAGAGGCAAGGTAAACCGTATAGCCCTGCCCATACAGAAACCTCACCGGTTTTTCCAAAGCACAAAACCAGTCAGGATGCTCTCCCAGTCTCCCCCTCTAGAAATATTTAAAAAATAGTTGGTTTATTGGTATGACAAATATAAAGACTTGTATTGCCAAAGCTCGGCTAATGAATAATCAAAATATACATCCAGTTGAAAGGGAATAAGAATAAAAAAGCAATATTAATAAATGAAATACAAATGAAACGGAATGAAATGAAAGGGCTATTACAGTAAGTAAAATAAAACAGAACAGATGATGAGATGTTTGTGTGTGTCTAACTCAAAGAAGGGTTATATATATATATATTTTATAAGCCTTTATTAAAATGTGGGAGACTCCCGGGAACTTCCAGGAAATGTGGGATGTCTGCTGTACACAGAAGATTATTGATGTTTCTTTTCCTTAGATCCTGAGTGGTGCCTCCAGTTGAGTCATACTGGAGTCTCAAAGGGTATGAGGTACAGAACAGAGCCTTTAGGTTTTTACCTTTGTGAAGCGAATATCATTGTTTTAAATCAAATGCAGCAGCTACAGCGTGCCATTAAAGAAAATGCATCACTGGCATGACATGAAAGAACTTGTAAACTGGTGAATCGAAAACTATTTAATCACAGGGGGGTTATATGAAGCAGAGAGCTTAGGAGCCCTGCAAAGGAATAGCCAAATGAAGCCAGTGGAGTTCTCTAAGGAGAAAGTCAAATAAAAGTGTGTTGGTGTGCTATTAACCAGTTGAGCAGCTGCTCTCTAAAAGATCTGCAGTATAGACTGGGACCAGCAATCAGCTGGAAGCAGTGGGTACACTGGGAGATGTTGAGAGCCTGCTTAAGTGGTTAGGAAAAGTTACGTTCCTCTGAGTTTATTAAGTGGACATCTGCAGGATCTAAATGGTTTATGTGATGTGGCACGTAATTCTGAATCACAAAAAGTAGTGCCAGTACCCTGCAAAAAAGTCTTTTATGATAACAAGGTCAAGCGAGTTTGCAGTTATTTGCCGATACGTAAAGTGTGCTTTATCCATGTTCAGTTTCATTGGTGGACTGCCATCCAGAAAGTGATGACAGAAAAAAAACTTGATCTTATCGTTGAGCATCTTGATGTTATGTGCAAAAGTTACAGTTGTGGACCAGACCAAGTGCTGACCCTTGGAGAACTCCTCTGATAAGGCTGTAAGGTAATCAGATGGCATCAGTCGAGGTTATATGGTAGGATCAGTGGAACAAACGAGGTCAGAGCATGATCAGTACCTATGTACGGATAGCGGTGCTAAAAATCTGATCATTCACAGTCAGGACCACAGACAGGCGTAGAAGAATGAGGAGCGATGACATAAGCGATGACCAGCCCTGTATCCAGACTGCTTGACATTTGGGAGCTTGTTCGTCTAAAGACGGGGGATAGCTGTGGTAGAACAGAATAAGGGGATCAGGTCTGAAGTTTGAAACCCTGACAAGGTTAAGACAAGGTTTCTTCAGTATACGAACAGTAAGTGCTTCTTAAGCGGACAAGACAAGCAAACAAATGATGCAGTTTGATAGTAATGCACAAGTCATAGATGGAACCAGGGTTATCTTCAGACCCACTTTAAAGGGGCACGTGCCCCCGTAAAAATTACGAGAATAATAAGAGCAATGTATCCTGAATTGCTAAGCAGATCTACAGGACACCCGTGGAAATTCACAAGGATACAGGCACTGCATTTCCCATAATGCCCAAGCATCTCCAAATGATTGAATGCTGTTTGAACTTACTTTTTAATGTAAGTTACCCACGTTTGTGTGGACGACTTTCTGATGACTTGCTGCAAACGGTCTTTGTAAGTGTGCTTGTCCTATCGTCAGTTATGTTCTCTCTAATACTCTATGTAATTACACTGCTCACAAATGTTAGGGTATAATTCATTTTGAAATTTGAATTTTTCGGAGCAGTACGTAGAAACTGGATCACATGCACTCAATAGGCTTCTGTTTCGTCTAAACGATCCGCCATGCTGTTCGTAAAACTGTCATTTTTGAAAGCGCTCATTACCCACGTATCATTTACGCACAGTTTTCTTGTGCAAACTCCCTTTATGTTTGCATTAAATGTTTACATTTTGTATCCTACCTCGACTGTGATTTCTAGTTTTAGAATGCCAAATATGGAAATGAATAACATTAGGCCATTTCTAGCAAACCATCGTGTGATAACTGTTGCGTGGCAGGCAAGGGATGGAATTGATTTCCAAGCAAAATAATTAAACACATAACAATAGTGATTTCTCATTCTCCCATTATGTGACAGAAATAAAAGTAGGTGCTGCTCTCGTTCGTAAATGTGTCGATTTATTCATCTGCAGTAACCCCTGTTCTGGTCAGGGATGTGTGGGATCCAGTTCATACAGGGCCACAGCTAGAGTCAGTTTAAGGTCACTGGCATGCCTGCTTTAATGGGATTAAGCCCTGGATCTGAAAGAGAGCAACCTAGAAGTTAGAAGAACATACCAAAGTTCACAGAGGCAGTCATCTGAGATAAGGACTGACCTTGGATTCTGGAGCTGTGTTCTTAAATTGGATTTGTAAGTTGTTGTTAATGAAACGCACCGTCTACTGAATAAATGTATGTGCACCACGCTGCTCTGCATCACCAGGGCGCATTGTCTCTGTCTCATAATCATTATACCTCTTACATTTTAAACTCAGGCAATCTTCTCTCTGGGAATATGTAAATAGTGCGCCGCAATTCATCGTGCAATCATGTATTGTATAATGAATATACAGGAAAAATTGGGTATAAATAGCTGTGACACAAGATCTCATGACCACCTGCTGTCCGAATCCCGCTGCTCCACCACTCTGTGTCCTGCAATTGACTAATGCTTTAATGACTAATGCTATAATCACCTCTCGGACTGTGACACACAATTTGCCACCCACACACTGGCCTCGATTTTCCAATACAATATTACCTGGAAATGTAGAGCTATATCAGTGGAGCCAACGTCATCGAACATTGGCATCGTCCAGCAAGGTTTCGCCCAGTATGGCTTCATCCAGTAAGGCCTAAAACCAACATATATATTTTTTGTCTTGGTACATGGTCTCCAACAGCGGAGGCAGATCCCACCAGAGTGCAGGAACTCCCTCCATCGGTTGGACATAAGGAGACGATGT
>JAUZST010059196.1:0-23472 GCA_034779995.1 Parotocinclus haroldoi
ATGGGTTTACTCCGGGTACTCCGGTTTCCTCCCACAGTCCAAAGACATGCATGTTAGGTTAATTGGTGTCTCTAAAATGGCCCTTAGACTGTATGCATGTGTGTGTCCTACAATGGATTGGCGCCCTATCTAGGGTTGTTTCTGCCCTTACGCCCAGAGAATCCAGGTGGGCACCAATTAGTCTTTGTCATCATAGAGTGTTTTATTCAGGGTTCTGATGATCAAAGTTTAAATTTATGTTCACATTTTGGAGCAAAAAATTATTGAATGGGCCGGACGATGCGCGAAGTTGTACGAGTGAAAAGGCGTTCGAATTCCGAGGTGCCACGTGGTGCCAGGGGACCGAACGGAAATTCAAAAAAGCAACTGAAACCAAGCAAGAGATGGGATTTGAACTCGACTGGCTCTTAGGCGCAGCCATGGTTCGAGGTTGTGCAGGTTGAAGGATTTGAAGGATTACATTTGCATTACATCACTATTATAGTTTATAGTGTAAATTCAAGTGACACAGGTCATTCATGTAAATACAATAACAGGCAATCCGAGGGCACGCCACCCTCACACCTTTAGCATTTTTAGAATAACTTGATTGAAATGAGCGGGCAGGTTTCCTGTGAGGATGCCAGTATTTGCCGATACTGAGAACTAACGATAATGTTCTTATATCCCTGCCTTTATCTGTTAGGCCTAATATTTATTGAAACCTCTGGCCTTTCTGTTTCCAGTTTCCCTCGTGCTGACGTTCGATTTCATCTCACGTACAATGCTAACAGAGGATACCTCGTGCACGGTGCTGCACCGACTGATCCAGGAGCAGCTCCGCTACGGAAACCCCACCGATGCTCACACACTCCTGGCCATCCAGCAGCAGGCTCTGCGCAGCGGTGGTAACGGAGGCGTGGGGAGTTCACGCTCGTCCTCCGACAGCCTCTCACAGGAGGAACGACAGGAACCGCAGGGCCAAGAGCACCACGCTGATATCCACGATGCCGAGAGCTACCAGCTCTACCACCAGCACCATCACGAGCAACTGCCCACCTACGAGCAGGCCAAAGCAAACGCACAGCTCTTGGCCTCATACTGGTACCAGGATGGCCAGATCTGCGCAGCGGACGACAAGCGCAGCCATGCCCGGTCACTCAGCGAGCGGCTGATGCGCCTCTCGCTCCAGCACAAGGATAAAGCGCAGGTTTTGGACACGAGCTCTTTGTGCAGCTACTCACAGATAGCTGACTGTCAGCTTCAGCAGCACACACAGATGGGATATCAACCTCATCAAGAGGTCGAGACCTTATACCAAAGGTCTCCGCCCCCTTTTCACTCGCAGCACAACAGGTAAGGTACACCTGGAGAGGGAGAAGTGTGCATAAAACGTGCATAAACAGAATCACACGTAGACTAATACATTAGAGATATTTAGCTATATTTGCGTAGAGATACTATAGCATATAGTATCCAAGACAGGTAGAAATTTGCTTACCGGCACTAATTAGTCCAGTCTGGATCAGTCCCTGCAGGATCTCGTTTCCTCAGCGGGACAGTTTCGATGGCATGGCGTGCTCAATCAGCCAGAGGATGGAGGCAGTTACCGCCCTCTGATGTGGTCCAAGTAACAGTGCAGGGGCTCTCCTGATGACAGAAGAACAGCTTGAGTGAAGCTAAAGCAGAGCTATCCTAATGTGGGCTGGAACTGGTACCGAAACTAGAGCTCCAAGAGAAAACAGAATAGGTAGATAGTTATTGTTGAGATTGCAGTCTGGCAACAGACCACGTTTGAACCACTGGTACAATAAATGTAGCATTAAAAATAGAGGTGAACCAGAAGGTAACACAAGAGGGCTCACATGGGACCCAGAAACCCACCTCCTCAAAAACCAACAAACCCGCGTGATTTCACTTGAGAGGCAAGAAGACAACAACCCGACGTCCCAGATCACCTCAAGACTCTGATTATGATTATGGACCCCATGCTCTGCCCTTAGTTTAAGGCAAGAATGCAATAATTTTGCCTCTGACTTTTCGGAATGTCTATCTGTTTCGTAACATCGTCTCGCCGTTGTTGCTGTTGATATAAACAGTGGCGAATGTCATGGCTTCTCATTTTTGGAGGGTGTGACTTGCATGCCTCGTGGGTCTCGTCATCAGTAATGGATTCATTTTACCGTGCACTGCTGTTTCTCCATTGAATTAAAGAAATCCTGTTCTTCCATTTACAGGATCATCCAACCTGTGCAGACCCCAGAAGCACGGCACGTCTTCTGCCCCAGCAGGGGGGTCTCGGCGCAAACGGAGCTGCTGATGAAAGAGAACGAGAAACTCAAGCGGGAGCTTCAAGGCCACGAGGAAAAAACCTGCAGAGTTCACAAGGTACGGCTTTAACATTTAGTGGTGGAATTGTTTGTTTTTCACACTTTTTCACACAACAAAGGGATCTGTGGGTGACGTTTTGTCCGCGTTTAATCTTTTCAGTCTGTACAGATACCAAGCATTCTTCCCTGGTCATGACCTATTTGACAATAATCATATTGATAATAGACTGGGAGGTGGCTGCCTAAGTAGTCAGCAATTTAGGGCTGTGTTCGAGCTCCTAATGTCATACATTTCTCATTTAGGTGTGAAGGCTTTTACACTGACTGAATTTGAACCGACATAAACCGTGGTTAAGATGTCAGTGCTGTCTCGAGGAAAGCAGCATTTTAAATTGTGTTTCTATTTTTATTACAAAAAAATTTTTTTTTAACCCTTTTTCACTTTTTCACTGTGGGCCAATACCTGCATCTCACTACAGACTCAAACTACAGATTACAGTATCTACAGTTAGGGCCAGGGCTGGGGGAGGTCTGACATTTGGACCTCGGATGCAACCTGAGCCCATTGCGCACGATTGAGTAGACATTACTGGAATTTGATCAGACAAGACTGATTGTGATTTCATGTGATACCTGGGCTGGACGAAAGGCACCGAGCACCAAAGCTTCTCATGCTCTCCTTCATAGGACCTAGTTGAAAGCTGTACAAATGCCTTGAAGTTGAAGTTTTCTTCTGAAATTCCGGGACATCTCTATTATAAATCGTTTGTTGCACCTTTGGTACCGGTGTAATTCGATTCCATGTACCTCGGTTCTGCAAAGCCTGAAAGGTTTTTACACAACACCTTAACGACAAGCGACTGTGCTCTAAAAGCTACGCTTCATTCCTGAGTTAATATTATGGGAGCCAGTTAAAGTGATGAGGTCACTCGGTAGCTCCAGCTGGGCCCTCACTTAGTTGACCGACTTATTTCGCAGGTGTGTATTTAACTTTGGTTTAACAGTAAGAGCCTATAAACTTTTTTTCCAGAGTTGGATCAACATAGCTTAGCATTCTGTCACCCGTGAGGAATGATAATTGCATGGGATTGGAGGCACCGCCTTGTGTAAACTCACCTGGGCTGAATCAGCGTCAATGCCTCATTGTTTCCAGATGATACCTTACATGGGCCAGATCCTACGTAGGTGTGTGTTAGAGGGCTTACAGACAGGATTACGGTATCACTCGGCTCATGGGAGGGTAGCAGCTCCTCTCTGTTAATGCAATAATCATACATTCTGCTCGTACAAAAGTCTCAAAAACAAAATTTGATATTTCACATGGTAAGAATCCACGCACACACACAAACACACACACACACACCGGTGAGCCAAAACACTACAACTACGCACAGGCTGAATAACAATGAATAACATTTATCTGGTTACAAGGATGCATGTTAAGCTCTGGCACATTAGCTACTAAGTAAACAGTAGGACGTGCTGAACGTGGCAGAAATGTTCAGGAATAAAGAGCTGAGCCATTTGAACAAGGGTCAAAATCTTTCTGGCCTTGTTATCAACAAAGCAAGCAATGGAAAAACATGATCTGGTCCGTGTTTACCTGGGGAATACCTGATGGCACCAGGGTACCCTGTGGGAAGAAGCTCTGGGTAATGGTCATCTGGGAAACCCTGTGTCCAGGGCGTTCATTTGATGCATAACCCCGACCTAAACATCATTACAGTCCAGGTGGCCATGCTTTGTCTGATCGTTTAATTTCTGAACATTCTTCACGTTGTTTTGTAAATTACACCCCTGCATTCCTTACCTGCCGAGCCTCCGCCTGTACCGAACACCTGTATCCGCTGTAATACCATCAGGAATGTTACCAATAATACAAGACATACTCGTTCCCTCCCATTTCAGCTGGAGCAGGAGATCCAGAGGGTCTCGGAGGCCTACGACACTCTGATGCAGGGCTGCGTCAAGAGGGAAGAGCTGGAGCAGGCACTCAGGAGTAAGCTAATAGCCGAGGTCAAAAGGCTTCAGGACAGCAACGCAGAGCTAAGAGGTACGTGTGAAAGCCAACCGGGAGCCTGTTCTACAGAAATTCTGGTCTGCACAGTCGGTGCATAGGTGTGTCCTTAATTTTACAGAGAGCCTGGAAAGCCAGAGCAAGCAGGCGGCGAAGGACATCGAGGCAGCAGATCATCACCAGAACATAATCGCCAAGCTTTTAGTCCAGAGTGAGTATTTTGTGCTTAAATCCAAAATATAATCATGGGATTAAATCGCATTGTTTTTGGGAAAACAGTTCTTCCACCTGCTCATTAGCAGCCATGGCCAAACTGACCCATGATGCTGGAGAGTCACATGATAAAGGGTCTGTCTGACTAGGTTTGCAGAGAGACCCCATATAAACAATCGAAAGGGACTGCAGTGGCCTTGCGGTTAAGGTACTGGACTCTGGACCTGATGGTCCAGGGTTCAAATCCCACCTCTGCCAAGCTGCCACATTTGGGATCTTAAGCATTGCTTGATTTGTAAGACTGCATGAGCTGTAAGTCGCTCTAAATGAGGGCATCTACCAAATTCTGTAAGATTAGAGTAATTGTGCAGCACTGGCGTTGTGTCAGAAGTCTTAGGCCACCATTAGATAGATTACCGTTTTCATTGGGAGCTTGTCAGGATGAAAACAAGGTCAAGTAAGGATTGCGTTCCCACAAGCTTAAGCTCTTAAGTGAGCTGGTTTACTGATATCCATGCTGATTTACGGCTGTCTGGATATGAGAGATTGATTACACAGAAGCCAGAGACGTACTGTGTTTTGCAACAGGCGTTATCTCGTAAAAACGATACCATCTGAAACCGTGTTTACCTCAGCCTAGTGCAACTTAGTAACCTACTAATAAATGTTAAAACACGACCGGTCTGATGTTTGGTATGATTCTTACAAGGTGAGTCAAACAGGAAGTGCGTTTGACTCATTAATTGAGAAATTTAGGCCTCAGACACCACATATGGTCTTTGGCCTGTCTTAGAAAGCAGAAGGATCAGGGACAGTTCGGTGCAGCCACCAGCAAACAGAACAAAACTGCAAACAGTGAACAGATCTGGCTTTGTTTTTCCTTCCGACGGTGGGAAACAGATGAAGGAATGTGAAATTTGAAGGATGTGGGTCATACGGAGGGTTACTGCTTCTCTTCTTCCCCGCCTCCTGCTTTCCTTCGCATTCCTCTGGCTCTTGCGTAAATAAGATTTTGCAACCGAATTCCTGTAACAGTGAGGCAAACAAAAACATGTCTTCATTGTCTTAACAGTAATAGCGATAAAAAATGAATGATTTAGATTTGAGTCCATGTTGTAACCAGCATAAATTTATATTGTATTACACAGTATTTACAGCATTTAGCAAAATTTTTTACAACTGCCGGTTAAAGGCTTTGCTCTAGCACCCAGCAGTGGCAATGCTGGGATTTGAACCCTTTACCTCCAGGTGTAATAGTCCACTACTTAAATTATCATAACAACGGTGCTTACAGTACATTAAAAAAGGCTTATCTAACTTTTTTTATTATCCTATCTGTTTTTTACTTTCAATATATTATCCAATAAATTGCTCGAGATATTTAACATATATTATAATCTTTATGTTAATGATTATGCCCGACTGTAGGTTAATGGAAGGGTTTTAAGCAAATATTAGGTCGACTATGCTTTAGTTTATGATACTTACAATTTATTATGGACTTTTTGGAACATGTCCCCTTCGTAAAATGGGGACTCCTTGTATAAGACTGCAGTAAACACACTCATAGGTGTTATTCCCTATAACCGCATTAACAAGTATGACTTTTTTTTTGGTGTCCATGGTGTAGACAGCGTTTGGCAGAGGCTGTTTCAGAGCATTTTTAAAGAACAGGTTTAAAACACTTCAAAGCGCGAACGGCACCTAAACGCACCTTTTAAAATCTTCAGTGTTGTCAGGACTTTTCCATCTTTGTTCTCCAACCCGTTAAGAACCAGGAGCGGGGTTTTAATATGGGCCTTCATCACCGCTCTGCTGTGTACTAAGCTTTCCCTTTCTCTAATTTCTTCTTCTTTCAGAGGAGGACCAGCAGCTGCACTGTGCCCGGTTGGAGCATGAGGCGCAGCTCCTGCGTGAGGAGTCGAACTCGGCACAGACGCGCAATCTGCAGCTGCAGGCCGAGCTGAACAGGAAGACGGCGTATGTGGAGCGAGTGGGGCGCCTGCAGGGGGCGCTGGCTCAGCTGCAGGCCACCTGTGAGAAAAGGGAGAGCCTCGAGCTGCGCCTGCGCACACGGCTCGAGCAGGAGCTCCGCACGCTCAGAACCCAACAGGTAAACGTGCACTCAGGTTCATTTGGTAACGGTTTCTGAGAGTCATACAGGTCAGGCCTGAATCAGGACCTCACCTTAGATTCTCCCCAACAGAGACAGACTCAGAGCAGTCCTGCCACCATCCAGGCATCCTCTGCAAACACTGTCGTGCTGCTGGAGCACCTGAGGGAACGAGAGGAGCGGCTTTTGGCCCTGGAGGCCGACTCGACGCGCTGGGAGCAGAAATTCCTGGAGGAGAAAACCATGAGAGAGTTCGCCATGGAGGCAGCGGCCACAGCAGCGGCTCAGAGGTACATCTTAAACATCCAGGGCCATTGCTTAAACATTAGTACAGTACCTAGACTACAACTGGATATGCAACAGAGAACAATGACAGGAAGTCACGCTGAAGCTGTGGCTAAATCTAACAGCGATGAAGAGATGTACAGCACTGTGAAGAGATACAGAGCATCCAGGGCCAAATCTGACCTGAGTCTGGCTTTGTTTTTACAGAGACACTACCATCATCAACCACTCACCCTGCCATTCATCTAAAACCAGCTTCAGCGAGGACCTATGTCATGCTGATCTCCGGAGCCAGGAGGTCGAGAACAGGTACGAGACTGGAGACGGTAGAGGGATTATTGACAGATCAGATTATCAGATCAGAAATCAGAATCAGAAATACTTTATTGATCCCAGAGGGAAATTCTGCTTGTTACAGTGACGCCCCTTTACACAAATAACAAACATTCTAATGATTAAAATAAAGATGAATTTAGATAAAGATTTAGATTAGATGGTTTAGATGGTTCATACCACCGATGGACCATATTGTCACCCGTTAAGGCGGGAGTTATACAGTTTGCCGGCCACAGGCAGGAATGATCTCCTATGGCACTCAGTGGTATTATGAGTCTTGCACTAAAAGCCAGTTTTAGGACCTGTGTTCGAACCCCAGGCAGGGCTTGTAACGCAAACGGTCAGGTGATTCTGTCACACAACGCTGTGATAAACCGACGTTCATTCGTATCATACTGGAGGCAGAGATGCACTGATAGAGATTACTGTTCTGAAATCAGTGCTTAAAAATGATTAAACACGAAAAATGAAATACTGAGGAAATTCATAAGAACAGTCTAAAACTTTATTATTACATTTTTTTAAATATTATATTAAACAGCACCAAACTACAGAGGTTTGTTGTTTTTATTTGTTAGCTAATGCTTGCATTTTTACAATGAGGCCCTTATTATTCATTTCGTATTCAATTACACTATTAGAACCAATTACGTTTTTATAGCTACACAAAATTGACAATAATGCAAATGGACAATAGATTTTTGGCTGGTGAAGCTGCTTTAGTCCGGTTGTTATTCTGCCGCACCGCAGCATAGAGAAACAGCCATGACAGAAGCCACGTACCTGTACAGGTGCTCCCTCTTAAAAAATAGATATGTTTCGACTAGGGCTGGCTCGATACCATTTTTTTGATGCCCGATACCGATATTGATACTGCAAACTAGAATATCTGGCGATACCGATATCGGAGCGATACGCTGCTACCATCTCTTGAAACACTGCCGTTGCATACGCTGCACTCGGCTGTTTTATTTTTATCTTTCTTGAGCTAATAAAAACTCCACACAGCTGACATGATGACCACGCTGCTAGCTAACAGTTTTAACTCGAGTTCTAGCTATTGCTCATGTGACCCGTCTCTGTTTAGGGCGTGTCGTCCAAATTGTAGTAAAGCATAAACGTGATAGGAAAGATATCAGATTAAACTGTTTTTTCCCCGTCCGACCTTCGATCCAGTGATTGTGCCACATACCGGGCCGATACCGGTACAGAATATCGGATCGGTACAGCCCTAATTCTGAAAAAACAATTGTAAGTTAAGCTGAGGAGTTTAATATACACGGTGTATATCATAGTATAATTATTAATTGTTAATTATTATTAAATATGCTTAAAACACTTCACATTAACCTACAGCTGGGCAAAATCACTAACATAAAATAATCATAACAATGCTTTAAATATCCCGTGTAATGTTTAGAAAGGACTTCTCACGATACGATGACATCATGATAAATTGTGATACTCACTGAAATGTGTTATTCACTGAAAATATAAAAACAGCTGAATTCTAAGTTACGGTGTATAATCTGAGGGGTCTTAATACATCCCATCCCACTGATCATTCGGTCAAAACACTGTACTGTGACATCTGCAGGAACGGAGACTGTAGTTTACAATCCATGAAACATGGAGCCCTAATAAACGTTCAGTTCTGTTAAAGATCTGATTGGTAGACCCATTTTAGTGAAACATATATCCAGATACGATTTTTATAGCAAACACACGTTAATGTGAGGTGATATCAGATCGGAGGCTCCTGTCCGAACGTGTCCTGACAGTTTTGAATGGGTCTTTTTAGGATCCGTGCTCTGTACGGCCAAATCATGGAGAAGGACGCCGTGATTAACGTTCTTCAGCAGCGGCTCCAGCACGAACAAGACAGGGGTGAAGCTGGAGGAGGTGTGGCGTCTAGTTGCACCTCCCTCTCCGACACGGATTTCTCCAAGGGTAAAGGTAAGGGCCCTGTCTTAACGTTAGTAACAGGGTTTTTAAAAGACTTTTAAACACATTGTCACATTCAGTTAACTGTCAGTTCTGTGTTTATTTAGCTCCGAGTCACACAGATGAGCAGACGTCTGGACCGTCACGGCCGGCTGCAGTGTGTCGAGCCAGGGGTCAAGCTGAACCCGTTACAGCCACGTCCGGCCTGGGTCAGTAGGCATATAAGCGTGCGGTACAGTGCAGTGCAGAGCTTATAAAGGCCAGCATTAGAGTTCATATAGATTAGATACAGTCCAGTCCAGAGAGGACCGACTCTGTCAGTGTATAAAGGATGTGTTTAAACTTTTTAACTTAGTAATACAGAGGAGCACTCCATCCAAAACAGAGTGCCAACAAACAGAGCTTAGGGAATAGAGATGCTCTGACTGCATATGATCACTTATGATCACTTATCACGTAATTTCTGTCTAATTATTATAAACGACATTGAAAGACATGTTTTGTTAAGCTTTTCCTTTCATTGCTAAAGAAAGATAGCAGGGGCAGCTGGGGACAAGGTGGGCTGGGTATCATCCAACATCCTGACCTCACTAACACTACTGTGGCTGAATGCAGGCAGATCCTATCTCACAGCAATGCTGCAAAATCTAGTACAGCGGTTTCTAAAGTTAGGAGGTATCGTCAGGGGGTGCAGCAATTCCAGCTAAATACACTGCTCACAAAAATAAGGGCACATTTCAAAAGAAATACCAAGAGGAACCAAAAAGAACTGTTGGACAATCTGACCCTGTCCCTGTTCCATCACTGTCTGCGTGTTTCGGCACTCTTGGGTGACCATACACCCTACTGAACAGTTAATGTGGGGGCACTTTGGTCCAGTTTAGCACGCTTCTGTTCACCCCTCAGCGAATATATCACTTATTACTCAATCACCATAATCCAGTTTGCATCTCATTTGCGTAAACAAACAAGTTTTTCGTTTGCTTTTCTGATTGTCGTGTCTAACGCGTCTTTTTTAATTGATTCACATATTTTGAAATATATCCCAATTTTTGTGAGCGGTTTACTTTTGTCCATATAGTGTAGAAAATTAATTAGGCACTTAGGAAAGGAATGCACTGGATTTATAGCACAAGATAAAAGAACGATCAGTGTGAAATTTTACTACTACTACTACTAATAATAATAATGCTTTTTTTTTTTGGTTATCTTGCTTTCATGATCGTTGGAGAAGTTGTAGATAAAAATCCATTAATTGCCTAATGATTTCCATTCCATCCTGGGGAGAAGCAGGTCATCCACACGACCCCTGAATGCTCTTCTATAATGAAACGCTGCACATTTGGCAGTTCATGAAGATTATTAAAGAAATATTTTCTGTTTATTTTTCAGACACTAACCAAAAGCCTGTGGACCCATTTAAAGGCCTGGACAACGTGAAGCCCGAGGCAGTAGAAATATTCATATGATACACAAGATAAACAAAAGACACAAGAGACACGTCCTCAAGGACAGTCAGACTGGCTGAGACCAAACGTCATGCTGTCTCACGTTGGCACGTACTAGGACTGGCATTTCCTGGAACTCGTTCTGTTTTCATTTGTGCATAAAGACTGATTTGTGCTGCTTTCACACACTCATCAGATGGTCCCTTATTAAGGAGTTTGGGGCAGCTAATACCCGCTGGTTAGGCTGTCTGAATATTTCCCTATCTTCCTAAATCTTCCTAAAGATTTTCCAACTTTTCCTTGTGATAATGATAATGCAGATTTGTTCTATAGGCATACACACATAAAGCCAGATCCACAGTCAAATGGTGTTTTATACCAACCACGAACAGACTTCTGCAGGGAAGTTTCGTCCTGGCCCACACACAGCTGTGGTATGGCCACGGTGACTTCAGCCAAATCTGAGTGCCAGTACACATCCACAGCTTCAGTCGTCAGGCTACGTTTGTCCCGAAATGAAATTCCTGCACGTTACCCACGGTAGATAACATGATCCAGAGTCAGAATGCTGTGACGTTATTGTGACTGATAAGTTCAGCCAAATTGGGAACTGAGCCACAAGTGCCTTCTGTTATAAGTAACTATTTGAGTGGAGCCATGTCTGACTGTTGCTGCAGCAGTGGGGATATGATCCCCATCTGACCAGCTCTCCCTCAGACACGACCAGCTGTGTCTTATGAGTGCCTGACAAGAGGCACTGTTAACAAACTGGGCTCGCAACATTAGTGTTGAGGAAAAGATACTAAAAATCAATCCATTACAAACTTACTTCTTTCAAAATGGAATGGATTACAGTGGAACCTGGTAACACGATCTTAATGGGTTCTGGAAAGCCGTTTGAATTAGAATTTGTTCGGAATCCAGTTCAGTTCAGACATACCCTGAGGCTGGGTCATGCAAGCTTTACCCACAGAGTCTGTTGTTTATTCTAATTTGTCCAAATGGGTGGAAATAAAGAGGCGGCTGCACAAATCTGGCCAGCAGGTGTCACTAAAGTGCATGGCTTTAGAACGTTTGTCAAATTGATTGGTTCGAATGGTTCAGAAAGCCTTGTTTCGCCTGTCAGTAGGCGACAGTGGGGAAGTGCTATAGGAATAATTTCTAATTTTCACTCAGCAACATAAATAATGCACTTCTTTTGTAAATCAGTAACTATAACGTGTTTCCAAAACAGTGGTCCCTACGACCTTGAACTGCAAAATCTGGTTTAAAAACTGGAGGGGATGCCATAGGGAACCTCAATATTCGGGCAGCCAATAATAAATAAATGTAAGTTAAATACGTGTAGGACGTTCAGTACGAAAGCAGATGATGTCGTGTCAGAGCTCAGTCAGTGTAAGGTCAGGCTGAAGTGTAATGAAGAGCACACGGAGGTTGGATGTAGTAGATGTAGCGTGATGTGTTTCAACTCGTGTGTGAGTGGTGTGAAAGCTGCAGGACTGTTTACTTTGACAGGATGAGCTTAAATTCAAAGACTCCATGTCAGTCCTCTTTTTTTTTTTTCCATCTCTCCTACATGAAAGTCACGGGCCCTTCCCCACCCTCGCCGTGAAACGGTTGAGCTCATCGCGTTGCTATTTTGCTAAATGTTTCCCACAGGCTTGACTGAGGTGTTGTGGTTTTGCAGCTCCACCTTTACTGTGCAATGGGAACGAGGAGCATTCTTCTCATTTTCACTCGCTTGAATCCTCCCTTCCACCTCAGGCTGCACTGGGCCTTGTGTGGAAGCCGAACGGTCGCGAACGAAAATGATTTTATTCGAATTATTCGGTGTGAGCGTTGCCTCATGCGGTGCGTCTGCCGGACAGAGCGCTGTAAGAGAAACGAGAAGCTGTGCAGTCTGTGTCTGAATATTATATATATAAAGGAAAATGTTAATATATTTTATATACGAGTGGAATGTGCTGAGGATCTTTTGAGTGCGAATGTTAAGTCATACTGGATGTTCTTTATAATCTGACAGAAAGTGAAAGTTCTGGAACATTTCACACGTCTTTCTAAATAAAGGTGTTAATATATGGAACAGCAAAATGACTCTGTCTTCACTCACGACCTGAAAGCTTAGGAAATGAAACCTACTTGCCTCGCTCATGCCTAAGCAAACCTGTTCCTGTCGCATCGCTTTGCAGCTTGCCCTTCTCCTGTGGTTAAAGAATCCAGGGCTTAATTGAACAACAACATGGTTGCACACATTCTGTATGCTCACGGCGACGATGATGCAATCTCCAGATCTGCAATAAAAGGAGAGTTCATGATTAATGATTTATTTCTACTTGATAATGTTTACATACGCAACAAAGCCAACATTTGCTCACCTTAAGCAAAGCCCCTGCCTTCCTTCGCTGGGTGTATATTCATGTGAAAATGTGTTATTTTACAAATGGTCTAATGGCCATATATAGCGTATTTGTCAATAACTGGACCCAAAAGTTTCAAACTTGGACTTGGTCACTCCATTATCCTCTTTTCCACTGATCTTCATTCCAGTCTTTCTGAGCGTTAGCATATTTTAATACTTTAACCCAGTTCCTCTTCTAAAAAAGTGCTTCATTTGCTGCTACCCTTCCAAGTAGATCATTCCTGATTAAGACTGTAGAAGGGTCAACATCCGATGAAGCTGCCAGATGCTGCTGTTGCTCAAGTGGAAGGGAAGGTCACACTAAATACACTGCTCACTAAAAATAAGGGGATATTTCCTAATGAATATGAAGTGATTAAAAAGAAGATTTTGATTTTATTTCATTCAACAAGATCATCAGAAAAGCAAATGAAAAGGCAAAGAAAGTCGTTTGATTACACAAATGAGATCCAAACTCAATGATGGTGATTGAGTACTAAGTGATATGTTTAACTGGACCGGAGTGCCCCCACACTGACTGTTCAGTAGGGTGTAGGGTCACCCAAGAGTGCCCAAACCACTGACAGTGACGGGGCATGAGCAGGATCAGATTATCCAGCAGTTCTTGTCTGATGCTCTTTATATTCATTTTGAAATATCCCCTTATTTTTGTGAGCAGTGCACTCACTAGTGAAAAACAGACTGGGAAATATACTGCTCACAAAAATTAGGGGATACCCCAAAATGAGAATCCCATAATGAAATATCTCCAAATATCTCCTATCTCAGCTGATAGAGACCATTAAATACGGTCATTCTAACAATGTGAAATCAATCTAATCGAATGACCTAATTCTTTTGCACAGTACTGCATGTATCTATGATGTGCATAAGGATGTATGTCTTATTTACACACAGTGAAGCACACACACAAAGCATCCATCTCTCATTCTCTCTCATTCTCTCTCTCTCTCTCTCTCTCTCTCTCATTCTCTCTCATTCTCTCTCTCTCACTCTCATTCACTCTCATTCACTCTCTCTCATTCTCTCTCTCTGTCTCTCTCTCTCTCTCTGTCTCTCTCTCTCTCTGTCTCTCTCTCTCTCATTCACTCTCTCTCATTCTCTCTCTCTGTCTCTCTCTCTGTCTCTCTCTCTCTCATTCTCTCTCTCATTCTCTCTCTCTCTCTCTCTCTCTCTCTCATTCTCTCTCTCTCTCTCAATCTTCATGCTGTTTAACGAGACAGTGGGGATTTGTAAACCCTGCTCTGAACCTCACTGAGTCCACAGAGACTGGAATTTTCCACTAAGAGCCACAGTAAATCAAATTCCTTCAACTAACACACACATTTGTAAGTACATTTGATGGTCAGGTCAAAAACTTGATTCTGTGCTGACCTGGATTGAGGTTTTCTCGTCCTTCTAGCTGTATTTGCTGAAGCTCCATTACGTTTAAAATCCCCCTGTACTTCACTGAGTCAGCCTCGCAGATCGTGCTCCATACTTAGGCCCTTTTATGTACCTGCTCTAGCGTTCCTAAACACACAGAGAACTATTTGGCACTTAAACAAGGTCTGATGAGCACAGGTCATCAAATCAAACAAACTCGTCAATCAATCAGAGGAAAATTTCTGCCTCCTATTGGCTGATAACAGTATATAAAAGCATCTTTATAACAATATGTTGGATTGGATTAGCCGTACAGTCGCGGCAGACTCTCGGTCACTTGATGGATCATGGATCTCCACGCATTTCTGTCTTTCATCGATGTGATCCATAAAGTATTTCGGCAGGATAGTGGAGTAATTTGCCGTTGCTTTCTCCACCCCTCCCCGTTTATCCAGGCTCGGGACCGGCGTGCAGCTGTTTCCAGTTACACAGCTGGGGAGTTTTGCATACACAAGTCAATGACAATTTAGAGACACCAGTTAACCTAACACGCATGTCTTTGGACTGTGGGAGGAAACCAGAGTACCCAGAGTAAACCCATGCAGACACGGCGAGGACATGCAGCCTCCACACAGAAATGGGCTTAGGCCGCTCCACCCTGGGATTGAACCCAGGACCTTCTTGCTGAGCCGCCATGCTGCCCAGAGTACATAGTGCATAGTTACTTATTTAAAAAACATACTGCTCACCAATATTAGGGGCTACTTCAACAGCAAAATATCCCATAATAAAATATTCCCTAATTTTTGTGAGCAGTGTAGTATTGAGTATGTAGTATAGTTTTTCTAGTAATTACAATGGACAAGGCGTTTTAACTTTCTTACTCTACAAACTATAAAAGGTGAACCTTATTGAATTTTATGCTTATATAAAATCAGTTCTTAGTAATATTTATATTTATGAGTTATATAATCAACATCAACGTGATATTTGGGATCTCTATAAACAATAGAAATGGCATATATACCATATATGTATGCCACACACTTTTACAACCTTCTTATAGCATTATGGGTATGAAAGAATATTTTTTGTCAATTTTTGATTTTAATGTCAGCTCATGGTAGGGAGCTGCTACTGAAGGTACTGTCCCATGTCCCAACATGACCAGTCATGTTTCTGTAGGCACCTGGCACATCATTTACCCAGGCTTTGGCTTTCAAGAAGACACTAGTGCACTTCACAAAGAGTAAAACTAGCTGTGTTATTTAAACGTGTTCTCCAACCAGCCTCGAGTTTCTAAGCTGATGGCAACTCGACTTCTTATTGGTTCTTGAAAATGCTGAAGGACCAAGCTTTCACTAACAGAGAAGCTATCCAGTTGCCTTCAGCTCAGACAGTGGAGTCCACCTGGATGACCTGGGTGACTAAGAACCTCATCTCCAATCAGCTAACTGTGCTTGATTCCTGAATTTGGCTGAGTCATCACCACTGGGATTGGATCACCTGTGCTATTCTTGCATGAGAACTGTTATTATGAGAAAGAAAACAGAACTGTTAGTGGCCGCTACATTACACTTTTTCTTCCATGCATATCTGGACCACTATCGCGCGCAAAAACATCCCATCAACCGTAATTACAGGCATAGTCACAGATCGCTAATCTCAGTAGTCATTTGTATGCAGACAAAAATCCCATGTTCGAGAAAATCTAATGGAAGCGCCACAGTTGGATTAGTTGGACTGCATCACCTCAGGTCAGCCTTCTTTCAGAAACAAAGATTTCAGTCATAAGTCTGCATGAATGACTGCATCTTCACCCTACTTCCAAGGCACCACTGACCTTTTTGCGGTACCAGTCCTCTGCCTCCTCTTTGTTCTTCTGAACAATACCCTCATACTGAGACCGGAGCTCAGCCATGACCATGCCCAAGTCAGGACCACGAGCAGCATCCACCTCCACGTTAACCTCCTCCTGAGCTATCCGGGCCCTCAGGTTATCCTTCTCCTAAGGTAAAGAAAGAAAAGATTAAGAAGAAAGGTTTGATGTCTTTTGTCAACTTTCTCATGGCATTAGGTTATGTTAAGTGTGTGTAAAACTAGTGTTTATTTAGCAGGGCGTGGTGACTCTGCATACAAGTGTGTATGTAAAGAACCTGACACCATCCTGTGGTTTAGAGTAGGCGGAATTCCCATTATTATTAAATTAGTCACTAAATATTTCAACAATGGCTTCAATTACCTACTATTGTCTTTACACACCAACATGCACACACAACACACGCACATCTAAACCTGCTCCCCCAATTCCTACACAATAGTTAAGTCTAAGCAACATCTACCAATCAGGCAGGATTAGAGTTTCTTTGTTCTCTGTCTTAGACTCAGGAAAACAGCCATCACATATTTCTGTACACCTTAGCTCTGAAATCTAAACTAAAGATTAGCTACTGCCCTGACCAGGATTAATAAGAAAACTAACGGACAAATGAATTATAGCTAATGCCCATCAGAACTATAGGGGAAACCACAACTCCTAACCAAGGAACAAGGCCAGTTATGCTCTTGCTGATTCTTGTTCACAGCATTCTCACAGTGAAACACCAACACTGTTTTCTTGTCAATACTACCAAGGGGAGTAAGTACCTCCTCATGGTTCTTTCTTAGGAAGTAGAGCTCCTCTTTCAGGCTGTCCAGGTCCCCACGTAGGGTGGTGATGATCTGATCATGGTCTGACTTGGCTTTTTTCAGAGCCACACAATCTCTCTCCACTGACTGACACATAGCACTTTCTGTTTCCCATCTGAAAAACAAACAAAATAGGACCTCTATGATCTGAGGAACGGCTACACGTCATGTTGGAGAATAACCTACTCAAAGGCCCATGTACAGTTCCTTGTTTCTACACATTGTCCAGTTTTTTCAGTTCCATTTACCACATAGAAGCAGCTTGTAGTTCTAAATTTACAGACTGTAGTCCATATGTTTCATTACATACTTTGTTAGTCCTCTTTATTCTGCTCTCTAATGGGCCAGCACAAGGCCAGCACAGATCAGGTATGGGTGGTGGATCATGTCCAGCATTTCAGTGACACTGATGTGGCGGTAGTGTGTTAGTATGTGTTGCGCTGGTATGAGTCTGCCCGCAGAATGCTGGTGGCTGGACATTTTTGGTGGTTTGTTTCAGTCATCACTAAAGTCTTTACAAAGCTCCAGCAGCATTGCTGTACCGTCTGTAATTGATGAACTGCAAAGGGCATCTATATGGTAAGTGGAACTGATTAATGGACAATGAGGCGTACCTAATAAATTGACCGCAAAATGCACATTACTTTTTTGTGATATGCCAATATGTTCTGTTCATAAGCGTTTCTACAATTTCTGCATTAAGTGACATTACCAAAACTGACACTATTACATTCCATTGTAATTTAATTCTGATACAATGTAAAGAGTTGAACTCTATTTAGGAATAGTTTTTTTTTGGATTGGCTTGTATCTACTTTAGGATTTTGGACATGACCTGGATGGATTTGAAAACGTGTAATTACTTGAGGCTTAGAATGATGGTGAGATCTGGACTACAACACCACGCTGAGTTCATTTACAATTACTTCATTTAGTACACACCTATATCCATAGGGACTTAACTACTGAGCTGAGTATTTAGTGTCTTGCTCAAGAGCCCAACCATGACAGCCTGACAGAACCAGGACTTTAACTCACAATCTTGTGATTAGTAGTCCAGATCCTCATCTAGCTCAGCTGTTTTGTTTTGGTTATTATAGTAGACAGCGTTGGACAAGTTTGCAATTGGAAAGCAGATGTTCCTCAAGAGCGTCAGAATACACTCTACTCTATTAGAAAGGTTAAATATGCCTGGTCTGTTTTGCTTACTCACTTGATTCTGAAATCATCTGCAGCCAACTTTGCATTATCAATCTCCAACATGATGCGAGCATTCTCCAAAGTCCTCTTCCGGACCTGGGTGACATTGGCACAAAAAAAATATATAAATATATAAGTAGCTTCAAGCGCTATTATTAACAATAACATTTCGAGTAATGCATCTAAACATTTGGTTCTGCCCATATCCCAATCTAATAAGTAGAAATGAAGGCGGGTGTTACCATCAGAGTAGATCTAACTTATCCAAACTGAGCTACCATAGAGGTTTGCTGAAGTTAACGTGTACTGAACAGTTCTTAGACTTAAACCCGGATACCTTTGCTAATGCTGAGTGACATCCAGAAAAACTAAAATTATGCCAACATAAGGCACTCGGATTAGCACCTTACTCCCCTTATAGCACCTGTTGATGATACAGTGCATTATCATCAACATTAGGTTCCATTTCAGATAGGAGTGACTTCATTAAAATACCCATATTTATTTTGGATTTCGTTTATAGGTTTTCTCAGGTATGCACATCATAGAACCTGAAATGGCCTAAAATGGTCTGTGTAATAAATTCTGAAGCTATCCGTGGCCGATAGACATGGTTGTTATTAAATTTGAAGTCCATGAAAGTGGAGCGCACATGTTTTGGAATTTATGTCTATTTCACACCAAGAGATGTGTTGTAAATCGCTAAAATATGGTCAGTGTAATTAGTGGAATTATTAAATGGCATTTCATTCAGACTAAAGATGAGTCAAGGAGTGCATTAGCTGTGCAACTCATTTTTTTAGTGTGTGATCAAGAGTTATGATCAAAGATGAATGGCTATAAGGTAAATAACTGAATGCTGGCCCTTATGTATGAATGGATATTAAATTGAATTCCACTAAGCAATTTATTACAGCATTGTTACATTTTTAAGATGAACACATTTAATAGAAATTAATAGAAGCAGAGTTTGATCGTTTGTTGTTCTGCTGTAGTTTGATGCCCTGGCCAACAGCAAAAAGTAAATGTAATCCTGCGGCCACAGCTTGCGGCCAGTAACTTTTCCATTTATAGTGTAGATCCTAAAATCTGGCCTTCTCACTTGGCATCCCAGTATTTGGGACATTCATTTCACTCGAGCAATTGCATCCTGAGATCTGGTTATTATCTGGCCAACATGAAGAAACCGTTCATGTTAACCAATATAGTTTAGCAATAGGACAATGGCTACAGTCAGTCAGATTAAAAGCTTCAAGGCTGTCACGAGTACATGAATAAACATGAAAATGGATGAACTTGCTAATGCATTCAGACCCTTAAAACCATGATACCTGTAGACAGCTATTATGGACTTGCATGGTCCTGTAAGTATTTGTAATAATTGCGAGCGCTTATGCATATGTTTATACCTCATGCTCCAGAGAGTGAGCCTGTGCCATCATGGCATCGATGTCATGACCTTTGGGCACACGCTCCAACATCAGCTGTTTTATGCGGAGCTCGAGGTCAGCGTTGGACTTCTCCAGCGAGCGCACCTTCTCCAGGTAGTTTGCCAGACGACTGTTCAGACTCTGCATGGCTTCCTTCTCATTGGTAACGGTGCCCAGGCCGTTGATTGATAGGTTAGTCATGCTATTCAGGTCTGCCATGCTCATGGAGGTGGACCGAGAGAGGGGTTTGGCAGCGGTGAAAGACACTGCGGCTTTGGCTCGACCACGTCCAGTGTCCCTCAGAGACAGGTTGGAGAACGAGGGCTGCCTGCCGATTGAGTAGCTCCGCATAGAGAGGCTGGATGTCATGATTCTGTGAACATAGTAAAGGCAGTAGAACATCACTGATTTAGGAGATGTTTGAAAAGAGAACAGCTGGAGAGGAAAAATGATAAGCCAGAGAAAGAAAGAATTACTGTTTGAAGAGAATGAGCAAGTACGAAGGGAGGGGACACCAATCGGGGATCTGCAACAGTGACCCCAGCTGACCTGTGGTGGCATGCTTTGCACTGACCATAAAACATTTGAATAAACAAGTTTCCTTGGTTAGAACCGTCACCCCACAGATCCAGAGATCCAGGTTTGGGTACCATCTGATCTGCTACCTGTGTGGAACTTGCATGTACTCCCCATGTCTGCATGTGTTTCCTAACACATTCCAAACACATGCATTAGGAAAACTGACGTCTCTCTGATGTCCCATGTTCTACCGTATAGGCCTTGGAGCAGGAATTCAATTAAGCAGGTCTGTAAAGGCATTGAGTGAGCAGAAACTATTAGTTCTTTGGAAAGCTCTACTTGCTAAATGTGTTTTGAACTTGACTAGAACTGTTATTCTTGCCAACAAGTAAATGATGTAAATGATGCCTTAAAGTTGATGTACTTTGCTGATAATTCCTGCAAATCTGCCAATAGTTGTAAACATCTTTATCAGTGATGCCATCTGGAAGCAATTTTACATGAAAAAAAAAAAAAGCAAGTTGGAGCTCATGTGATAAAGTCACAAAAATGCTTTAATGTTAATGTTAATACTTTGAGATGATGTTGCACATCCAACATCCGATTCACAGGATGTTATCTAAAAAAAAACACACTTTTAAACCAATTTGATTTGACACAGTAAAAGTTAAAACGATCAGGTAAGATCAGGTCACGCCACCTGCTCCTTTCATTTATTCCGTGGTGTGTATCACGGAGCAGTAGCTTTTCCAGCTGACCTGGAGAATTGGAACATTTCCGGAACTGGTCGTTTTGACTTTCCCATTGAAATTGACCATAGTTGTATTTTTTTGCGCTTTTAAATCTATAGGTACCTTCTTCTGTGGTCAATGAAAAAAAACAACAAAGCCCAAAAGGAAATCTATGGTGCTGAGCTGCGATTAATGCTCGATTGTAATGCTGATGTAATGTTTTTCATAGCAAATCCTAGAGTTGTTGGGACTGTAAAGTTCATACGAACTGAGAAATGGCTTTCCGGTGCTGTATTTAACAGGTAGAAGTCACTGCATGCAGTTCGAGAAAAATCACTTTCACTGTGGAGCTGAAAAATGCCAGTCCTCTGACACCTTTATAAAATCCATTCATCTTTTACTGTAAAGCACCCGTCTGCCTGCTCTCTGCATTCCTCTAGAAGCTGATCCAGAACCAGGAGTCATGGCTATGTATTATACGCGGATGATTATGATGACTGCTAGCACGTAATAACTGGTATGTACGGTCTAAGTTTGAAATGGTTAATGTTAGGGTTAGAGACTGGGTCTTTTATGGCAGTGGTTCCCAAACATATCCCAGACTTATTTTGGACTATTTTATGTCTTTTGCTGACAAACTCCACTTGAATTTACTGTAAATTATGATACGAGGATATAATTCATGCAAAACTGCAACTTCTTATTGAACAGTCCAAAATAAAATAAAGTGACAGCACATTTACATTGAAAATCATTATGTATCTCAAATGTATTTTCAGTACAACTGCATTTATTTACCTTGCTACAATTGGGGGATATTTCCCTATTTTACTGGGGGCTGTTTCATTACTTCGTTCACTTCCTTTTTGTGAGCAGTGCAGATTGCAGAGGGACAGCTTGGGTATTGTGTGGGTAGCAGCATATGATCAGTATCAAAAATGAAATACGCACAAATATTTATACTCCTTTAATGAAAAATGTAAGCAGAGACAACATGTTTCGGAGCCACCCTGATGCATTGGTATAAAAATGGTTTTCAACATCCCTTAAATACATATTTAGTCCACACTCTTATCCAGAGGCTCACGGGTGATTCAGGACAATCCAAGCAGGGTAAAGGATCTGCTAAAGGACCCAACAGTATAAGTTGGCAGGGGTGGAATTTGACCTCGGACCTTCTGGGTCCAAACATCTAATATGAATCGACTATCCTCACATTTACAAGTTTATTATATTTATATAGGTTTATTAATATTATTATATTTATATTATATTATCTGACATGCAGACCCAGGGAGCAAGTCTATTTAAATATATTATACTATTTAAATATGAATTTCCATACCATCAAGCGTCATAGACGGTGATAGAGCAATTTTGAACACTTTACAATCATTATAATTAGTCATTTAGCAGATCAACTGACACAATACTACAACCTAAACAAATGTGTGTTGAGGGACTTGCTCTGTAAATTTGGCATTTGATCTCACAGTTCATTAGCTTGAGGCACCACAGATCAAATCATGTTTTATTATACGATTTCAAATGATTTGGCTCGTTCAACCTAACACCAAAAATAACATCCACTTGTCTAGATTAAAAGTCATCACTGCTTAAGACTATTCTGTAAACAGATCAAAATAGATTAAGTAGATGCTGTATGGAAAACGTGTGCAAATGTGTTCCTGCTTTCCATAACCTATTAATTTAAGCTTACACTAAACAAAACCTGAGCTCTACTGAGGTCTTTCTGTTTTGAGATGGAGTTAGATGACGTGATAAGCTACTCGTGTGGAAGGAGACAGCGGGTATTGTCTTGTGTTGGCATATCAAACAATCGTGCAAGTCTCACTCCTCTAAGGATTAGTTGCTCAGGACACAAAACGGCCCTTGTTTCTTAAGCCAGTTTCAGTTACTGAAGACAAGAAAACACAATTAGCCTGGAGATTAGAGAGGGAGCCCTTTCACTTAGACTCAGGTATGATGTCCCTCACTGAATCCCAATCTGGTTGGTTATTAAAGATTAAAGATGGTGAGACAGGGTACAAAGGTACATTTAATCAAGCAGTTCAGACAGAGGTGTTACATTAGGGTTGCTGATTGTGTAGTTTGGATGCAGGTCTTACCTTTCTAAGATGTGCTGATGGAAGAGTTACTGGAGGGAAGAGTGCAGCAGAACAGCAGCTCCACAGCAGAGATACGATGCCTTTATATAGCCTATGGGAGGGAGGAGGGACGGAGCAGCATACCTGGATACCTGTGGGAGGAGAACTCACCTCCTCTCTCTCTAACACACACACACACACACACACACACACACACACACATCTCTCTCTCTCTCTCTCACACACACACACACACACACACACACACACACACTGTGGGATTCTGTTCATATTCATTTTGAAATATCGCCTCTCTTTTTGACACCGTTTTATATAATACACAAGCT
>JAUZST010059207.1:0-23467 GCA_034779995.1 Parotocinclus haroldoi
TGTGTGTGTGTGTGTGTGTGTGTGTGTGTGTGTGTGTGTGTGTGTGTGTGTGTGTGTGTGTGTGTGTGTGCTTTGTGTCATCGTCTTGTTTGTTTACTTGGTAGATAACACCGGGTGTTACCGGGATCTCAAAGTCTGAGTGCACTTACCTGATATATTTTTCTATGTGAAATGATTCGAAATATTTTTAGGGATGCATCAATACTGATACTTGTATGTGGTCTGGACCTTATATATATATATATATATATATATATATAATATAAAACACCATCAGATCATCGTAGTGCGCTCAGACCTTAAACCCAACTGTATTTAGAAACGGTTCTTTAAAGGAAGAATTCACTGTGTGCAGATTACAATGGTTAATAGGATTATTTACAAATTGATTTACAGAGGAAAATTGTCTTACTTGCCTAAAATCTTATTTTAACTTATCTCAACACAACTCCTTCAATGGGAATGGAATCGGAGAGAATGATAGCGGTGCAGAAAGCTGCAAAAGGATGTTTTTTTTTTAAAAACTATTTGGCACATATGGTTACGATCAACGTGTGGAACCAGAACCTGGTTAAAATGTCAAATGAGTTCATATTACATAATATCCAGCATTTGTTTTTTTCTTTCTTAAGCTATAAGCTATAATGAAAATGTTTGTTTGGATCTCTGTGGCTCCAAAAGCACACCCCAGAAGTCAAAGACCAAATAAAATGATAGTTTGGACCATCATGGACTTTCCTTCGCAGTCACCTGACCTAAACCTAATCAAGCATTTATGGGGGCACATCAAGACCACATAACATCACATAAAGAGTTGAGTTCTTACACTGGTTATGTCGCTCTCAGACGTTTCCAAGAATCAAAATCGTAGTTACCCCTGTTCATTCCTGGTTCAAGTTCATCTTTGGCGAGGTGAATGAATCTTTTAGGAAACACGTTTTATGTTCGATCGTACACTTACTTTGGAGAATGTCCTGATCTGACATTCCCAGATAATGGCACATGATCATAAATGTTTTGGTTTTTTTTGCCGTATTCACCGTTATGGATCTGTACAGCTGCTATTTGTTTTCTTCAGTTGTAACGATATAAACCTGCAGAGCAGGGGACTAGGTTTCAGAAGCTTTCAGCTGAAATATTGTACTTCTTTTAATAAATGCTCTGAAAATAGCGTATTGCACAAAACAGTTTAGAGAATTATATCTATTAAACAAATAAATATTGGTCTTTAGTACTAAATGCTGATTTGTTTGTTGTCGTTACCAGACGGATCGGTCCGAATTTATTATTATTATTATTATTATTATTATTATTATTAATTAACTTTTTGTACAGAATGATTTGCAATCTTTACGGCTAATGAGATTTATAGGAGATAATTATTGCTCTTATTGCATTCAAAGCGAGTGTTTGTGTGCATGGATGTGCCCCACGATAGACTGGCATGCTCTCCAGGGCGTGCGTGCGTGTGTGCGTGTGTGTCTGTGCCCCCCCCACAGGAAAGTGAAGGCCAAGAGCCGGTGACTAGTACTGCTGTGTTAAATAAAGCTGCATTAATATTCCCTGCTCTTTAAGGCGTGGCTCGTTTTTTTTCTTTTCAGGTTATAAATAAATAAATAAATGCGTGTTTATGCTTTTGCTGTGTTTATTGTACGGTGGAGACGCCAACCTGTTTATGAACGCTAAGCTGAAATATGAAATCAGCCACATGTAACGTCTGCTCTCGGCCCCGGGACCTTTACTTTGGCGTCAGAGTTTAATGTGGTGCTTAAACACAGTGGGTTAAAAATACTTCCTGGATAAATGTGCAGCGTCTCAGACTTTAACAAACGAATCAGACGCTGCTTGGTTCCTCCACGTGTTTATGATCTTTCAGCTTTAGCTAATACGCTCCTCCAATTACGGTGGATTATGTAAGAGGCCTTGTGTGTGTGTGTGTGTGTGTGGAACCACTGACCAGGTCTGCCATTAATTAGGAACTACACAGTTTATTTAAGGAAAAGTTTGTGGTCCCCTGGTTTAATAATGTCTATCAGAGGACATATAACGTATACTGGAAATTCAGTACCGCATTTCAGCATTTTTGGCATGCTGCGGAAAAAGTCTGCCCATCATTTCACATAATACAAAAAAAAAACGTTTAGGAACATCATTTGCGTTGAGTTGAGATTTTTTACTTGAGATGGTTTTGTAGGTCCTAGTACGATCTCTAAAGTTTGCGTTGAGTCTAATATCTCTGGACTTAGTCTGGGTCTTTTAGTGTGTGTGAGCCCAAGTCAAGTCTCTAAAGTCTGGCTCAAGTCTTGAGTCTCTAGAATCCAAGTTCAAGTCTCGAGTCTGTAGTGTCAGTCCAAGTCTAATGTGTGGGTCCGAGTCAAGTCTCTGGAGTCTGGTGAGGATGATCACCGCCAGAACAGTTTCTGATCTGTGCTGGTCCTGTAGGGGTCCCGACCATTACAGAACGGAGGAAAGGGGATTTAAATAAATGCTAATATATAATCAGCGGATCATCAGGTGGACAATGAACTGATTTGAATGCTTTCCAGGTCGAGTTACTTTAACCAGGGAAAGAGGGGATAAACACTGTTGCACCGTTATTTTGTATTTATTGTTTATTGTTATGTATAGTTTTTTTTTGTTTCTCTATTTATTGTTTGTTGTCCGGTATTGCACATGCTGCACATATACAGTACACTTCATGTTGTGACTGTTTTTGTAGCACCTTGGTCCTGGAGGAACGTTGTTTCGTTTCACTGCATACTGTACATCACTGTGTATGGCTGAAATGACAATAAAAGCACTTGAACTTGAAAAAATAGAATGTAATTAGAATGTTAGCAGTCACCGCGGATTTTCATACGAAGCCTTTCTAAATGCACTTTCAGCTCCATCAGGTGGCAGTCTTTCTCCACCCATCCTGATCCCGTAGCACATCGTATCACTCTGTGATTGATGACGTCATTAGAACCTTTATAACCCGTTCTGTGAGATTAGGAATATCTGGTCCTGTGAACACGGGTTGTGTAGGAGAAATGAGTTCAGCTAAAATGGCTTCCGAACGGATGGAGGTGAGAACACAACCAAAAACAGTGAAACACAGCACACACAATCTAACACAACCAAACAAAGCACACACAACCAAACACAGCACACACAACCAAACACAGCACACACAACCAAACACAGCACACGTAACCAAACACAGTGAAACACAGCACACACAACCAAACAGCACACACAACCAAACACAGCACACGCAACCAAACAGCACACGCAACCAAACAGCACACACAACCAAACACAGCACACACAACCAAACACAGCAAAACACATCACACAACCAAGCACAATCAAACACATCACAGACAACCAAACACAACAAGTACAATCAAACACAACCAAACACAACACACAACCAAAAACAGCGAAACACAGCACACACGACCAAACACAATAAAAGCTTTGAGTACAAATTGGTAAAAGCCTTTTATATAAAACTACTTTCTGGTTTGGACTTTAGTGGAAGAGCAGTGCACGTGACATGATTAAAATTAAAATATAAATAATACACTGCTCACAAACATTAGGGGATGTTTCATTACTGTATATCTTATTTGAAACCATCCCTTATTTTTATTAACTGTGGCATGAACAAAATATTTGTTTTCATTCCTTTTTCACGTTTTATCCCCACTTTTCCTTATAAGGGTCACTGAGGTCCAGTCCCTAGATGGGATAAAAATCTATGCGGTCCTGCAGGGGTCATCCCCTGACGGACCTGCCCTCTTACAGACCGTGTCTGATCTCCTCCTGAACCAGTGAAAACAACGGAGGAGTTTATCTGGGTTATAATATCAATAATGAACAAATAATCCACTGATTCAAAAAACGAAATCTCTGAAAAACAGAGGTTCTTATTGCTTTAGTCCATGAACAAACAAGTCACTAAATCGAATATAGGCTCATTAAATAAAGAACGAATTCACTGTGAAATCTGTGCCTGAAACTGATTCATCTATAAAGTCTCTCCTTAAACTTGGATTGTTTTTGTTTTTTTTTATCTGAAGCAAAACGCTTGGAAGTGTGTGAAATATCACCGAAATGAACTCATGAAGGATTTATAACTGCAGTAACACACACACATACATACAGACGCATACACACGCCAGCATCTGTCAGCATGGTCATGTTAGTATGCATAGAGTGTGAAACATACACACATGTTCTGTCTAACAGATGTGCGGAACTCGCCAGCTGTTTAGAAATATGTCTTTCACTGGCATTCGCATGTGACTGTGGTGGACAATGTACTGGACTATGGACCAGAAGGTCCAGGGTTCAAATCCCACCTCTGCCACAGTTGGGTCCCTGAGCAAGGCTTTTAGCCCACAATTGCTTGGATTGTAAGACCGTATGAATTGTAAGTCGCTCTGGATAAGGGCGTCTGCTAAATGATATAAACCCAGTGCAGCTGAAATGCTGAGAAGGAAGAAGTTTTTGAACTGAATAACTGAACTGACACATGGCACTCAGTGCTCTGGAAACATTGGAGATCCAACATTGAAATCCATCAATGTTGTAATGTCCATCATTTTTTTTTAGAAACAATTTTACTTGTATACAAACACAAGCACACGTGATCCCAGATGCACTTCCCTGTTAACAGTGGGCAGGACTTTGTGGTTTGATCGCGTAACTACGGTTAGTTTTAAAACACGATGAATATGGCGGGGTAAGAAAATAAAGAAGGCGTCCTTTCGCACGGAGTTAGTCCGATTCAGTTGATGTGACTTAGATAACATCTAATTTAGGTCACCAGTGAAAGAGATGACTGCGTCAATGCTTAAAGGTAAGAGGAAGCGGTGTGTGTTTATGTGTGCTTGCTTAGCATCGCTGTTTATGTCGGTTTGCTCATGGTTTTAGTAAACAATGGTATCACTGAAAACATTTCAGCCTTGCCTTGCAGTATTAATCAGATTGTGGACTTTGGATACTGTAAAAAATTCCTAGTGGACCCAGCAGTGACCTACTCTGCTCTGGCGCCTGGACAATGGACACATGGACCATAGAGTGTTGGAAATGGAGCTCAGAGGACATAAGTCCTTCACAGAATAAAGTTGTGGGAACATAGCTTGGTGAACATAGGGTTTGGGGAGCTTTGGTAATGTCGGGCCTGAAAACTTGGATTTGGGGAACATGGGTGTCTTGTGACCTAAAACTCTGTGGAGATAGGGTTTGGGTCTCTAGGAACAAACATTTGGGAAACATGGGGTTTGGACTGTGAACTTAAGGGCTCTGGAGAGTAGGTTTGGAGAACATCAGATTCTGTTGCCATAGGGTTTAGGGAACAGAGCTCTAGGAATGTAAAGGTTTGGGTAACATGGGGCTCTTGGAGCATTCGATCTGGGGAACGTAGGACTCTGAGAACATATGGATGCTCTGGTGGTATAGGGTTTTGGGAACATAGGCGCTCTGAGAAGGGGTTGGAGAAGCTAGGGCTCGTGGAACATGGGGTTTGAAGAGCCATGGGATCTGCAGACGTTTGGGGTTTGGGGAGCGTAGGGCTCTTGGACCATGGTGAACATCGGTCTGTAGGTATAAAAGTGTTTTATGCCCTCAGGTGTTTTTGTTTCTGTTCGGTTTCAGCTCTGATCGAGTAGCAGGTGGGTGGAACATCTGTCTGCTTTACATGAGAATGTTTAATGTTTTTGGCCAGCAGGTGTGTGTGTATGTATGTGTGTGTGTACATCATAGGAGATGTGGGATGTTCATGTACAGTCGTTTCACCCGCCATTAGAACGACGGATTTATGTTTTCTTGTTTCCTGAAGGTTTAGGACGTCCTGACACTGAGCACAGGATTTATGAGCTTGTTTTTCCAGACTCATCTCCTCGATACTTGGCACCGCGTCCTGTCACCACACATCGACCATTTAATGTTTATGGGAATATCACTAAACGGGGTGAACGTAGTGGCGGGAACGAGGTATTGGTTTAACGTTTTTAGGTACGAAGTTCCATCATAACACACTTTTATTACATCGTGTTTTCTTTCTCGTTAGCCGCTGATCACCCACTTCTGTTTGACTGTGGATTGCCTTCATCTGCTTGGATGTAAAATCGTTGTAACCCTGGTAGACTTTGGCATTTACGAAGGCCAGAAGAGAAGAAGTGCAATATGTTTTTCGATTAATAGCTCTGATTAGTTACAGAAATTAGGTTTAATGAAGGATTTCTGTACTCTGTATCTCCTAAGGGATTTTATTTGACATTTCATTGCAGGCTGATTGCTCGGTTCGGACTGTATGATGGTCTGCTTGTTGTTTTTGGTTGCATTTTGCGTCTAAGGCGTCAAACTTTGATTTTCATATATATATAGATTTTATACTTTCTCCAGTCAGAGGTGTTTGGACACTAAATAAAACGAAGCTGAAGCTGCAGAAGACGTACTATAATATTATTCAGATCTGTTTTTGATCGATTTAACAATGCTTTTTTTTTGTTCAAATAATTGTCGTCAGGTTTTCCCTCAACCAGCAAGGATTGAAAGTAATAAAACAGACAATGCTGGATTGTTTAAGAGCTTCCACAAGCAACATGTATTCAGCTGTACAAATGACAAACACAAGGATAAATACACAAAGTCACAATCAGTGCATAACTGGAAACGGCAGCACTCTTAAAACAGGGAAACGTTATCATCTTTAAAATTAGGTCCTAATTCAGGACTGAATAACCTTTTGGCTTTAGAACAACGCTGGGGTCTGTTTTTATCTTGTTGGGTTTGTACTTTTGTAGTTAAGCTCACGTGGGAGTGCTGCAACTGTACAAAACATAAATAGTAACACAACAGGTATCTACAGAGATACACAGAAATGTACAGGACTATTTACAGTGGGAAACACGGCGTAGTCAGATTGCACTTTCCAAGTGGATTATACACGGGAAAAAAGCCATATGGTATACAGAGTCATGAGCAGGTTATGAATAACATGAACATTTTACAAAGTACGCTCTATAGTCACACACAACACAACTTAAAAATGGCTATACTGAGAAGGAAGAAGTTTTTGAAGTGAATAAACAGTTCAGCCAAGAGTAAAATGTAAAAAAAAACGTAGTCTTTTGATAAATGCTGAGCTGAGCTGAGCTGAGGTTAGGAGAAAAAAAGAGCAACTGAAACATTTTCTCTGTTTACAACTCTGAATTTTGGCACCTCTGGACACCAAGGAATCTTAGAGATGTCAAAACAATTCACTGAACAATCAAATGATTCACTGATTCAGACATTACAAAACAAGAGAAGATGCTCGTTTGTGACCAAGTGATTCACAGATAAGCGAATAATTCACTGATTCAAACTTGATTTACTGAATGGATTCGATCTCTGGTATGAATGATAATACGGTGAATCTAACAGTGAATCAAATGATTCTCTGACTCTGAATGATGATTCAGTGAATCTAAATAGTGATTCAATGATTCTGTGATGCATTGAGTGACAGAGGAGGGGTCATGACCAAATGATTCACTGATTCAAAGTCCGATTCGCTGAATGTACGTCTGATTACTGGCTGAACTGTCCGTTTAATGTCCGTAGCACCATTCAATTGATAATTTTATCTACTGATTTAATAATATCATAGGATAGTTCCCGCCCTCGCGCCCTTTTGTGGGCGGAGTAAATGGGGTATTTAATTTTATTTTTAAACCTTTAATTAAAATAAACTAAACAATAACCTAAAATGTTCAGCTTCCCTTTCTGCTTTTTCCTTTTTTCTTTCTATCTGTATTTATTTAGTTAGTTGTTTTTTTCTTACATTTTTTAGATCATAACTTTCTTTCGTTCTGTTACTTTTAGTTGTTTAGCTCTCATTCTTGTTTTTTTTTTCACATTGTTGTTTTCATTTTTGTCTTATGTAGGTTTGTAGTGCTACAGTTAGTTTTTCTTTCTATCGTTATTGCTTGGTGTTTTGTTCTTTCTCTCTTGAAATGTATTTTAATTCTTTCTTTTTTACTTAGTGCTTAGTTCTTTTTCTTTTAATAACCGACTTGCTTTAGTTTGTGTTTTAAGAATTTTTCCTTTATTTTTATATAAAGAAAACCCCATTCCCTGAGCCCATATATTTCTTTTTTTATATTACTAGGACTTTGGTGTATTTTCTTTTTTCTTTAGTTTTAATTCAATATGTTTTTAGCTATTTTAGCTATGTTTTAGGTATTTTATTGACCTTTGTTTTATTCTCTTTTCTTTCCTCACTTCATTATTTTACATCTCTTTTTTTTTAAGATATCAGAAATTTAACACGTTACCAAATGACCTACCTTGATTAATGACCTTACCATGACCTTCTCTTTGATGCCTTACAAATTTTTTTCTGTGTTTGTTTTGTTGAGAACAATACGGGATTCATTCGATAACTGCACTAAGCAATAATTTATGTACAAACAGGGATAAACTTTAAATAAATTTATATATACACATCTGGACCGACGTTGTGCAAAACCTGCTCTTTCTGTTCTAGGGGGTCATTTTTTTCACATACTTTCTTTAAAAAACAAAAAACAAAGTGACGGCTGGGACTGAGGGCGGGGTTTTGGGCGGGGCTATGGGGGGAGTATTAGTAATAAGCAGTAATATTATGTCGATAGACAGTCCCCACAGTGATAGTAAAGGAAAACTAATGTGTGTATGTGTTTATTTAAACCAGTGCAGATAGTTGTTGTTGATGGCAGGAACACACATGTTGTTGGTGCAGGACCCCCCGTAGCTAGGAGGACACATGGAGCAGGGCACACCCACTTTATATGGGGCTTCACCAATCCAATTCCCCCTAAAACAATGAAAAACGAACAAATAAAGATTTAAAACTTGAACACCATCACGGTCCGTGTGTGTGTGTGTGTGTTACACTTACTTTGGTGAGTAGTTACACACTAAATACGTTGCCCTGCCCCACACCGACCCCCAAACGTTCATGTTATGACACGTATGGATGGCACAACCAATTTTATTTGACGTGGCCCAAACCATCTGCATTAAAAAAACGGATTAAAGAACAAATATCGTTTGAGTAAAGAAACAAAAACACATTAAAACCTTCTCCTCCTTCTCCTCTGACCTGGGTGTAATGGGTGCACATGGGACCGTAGCATTTCAGAGGACATCGGGGGTTACATTCACGGGGATACGGGTACGAATAATCTTTCACTTCGTCGTACCATGGCTTTACCAGCTGCAGGATGGATCTGTACCTAAAAAAATGTATAATAAATAAATCAATAAAAAAGAAGAATCAAATACCTCACAAAGAAAGGAAGATTTTATATAACTGTTTGATATACTTAAGAGGATTAGGATACGTAAATAAAAAATACAAGAAATAAAAGAGAAATTAAAAATACATATATATATATATATATATAAATAATAAAATGAAATTTGAATTACGAAGAGTATAATTGATTAATTTACTTAAAAAGAAATATTACATTTTTTGAAACCTTTGATGTTCTTAATATCTGCAGCTCTGCGTTTAAAATTGAATACGATTTGTAAATGAATTACGCAACAAAATCAGCATAAGAACCGTAATAAAGTCTCTTGTTTCGAGAAATAAAAGAGAAAACCTCTTCAAAAAACTGTAATATGTTACAAATTAAGTCTGAATTGTGCGTCGAAAATAATATCTTCAAATCTCTAACCTCTGTTGAATCTCTTTGGGGATTTTTTAAATCACTAATTCTTTTATTTGTCACTTGTGAGTTAAAATAAAAACAAAAAGATCATAATTTTTTGTGAAATCTTGACTGTAATAATTGCTGTTTTCTAGAGCGGGTTCTTTTCTTGAGGTGCACATTATACACACCTTCCGGTTCGTACGGAGAGGTTCTGGCCGAGGAAGCGGAGCAGACTGCGGGGGCCGTGTTCCCACTGACACATGGATGCCCATTCCTCTGCCCGCTGGGCCAGGGTTTCATCCCACACCTGTGAATTTAGCAGAGGATAAACGGTACCTAATTAATGACATAATCGTAATGAATTACAGTACAGTGAGGCACAGAGCAGGTGGCACGCCTACTGTGGGGTTTGGCATGTTCTCCATCCATCCATCCATCCATCCCTATATGGTTACACTTTGGTGTGGGATGTTCAATTTTCCTCCTGCCTCCAAAAATCGTGGCGGTAAGTGGATTGGCCAGATGTGCCATAACAATCTGGCGCCCTCTGCAGGCTGTAATTCTCATTATGATGTAATTCTGGACGAATAATCAGTTTTGTTCTGCCGTTCGCAAGGTTTGAGATTGGCAGCCTGTTCGGGTCGAGCTTAAATGAGTTCCACAGTCGTCTCTGCAACAACAGGAGCTGAGGTTCTTTCTAAAAGCAGTAGGAAGTCCATGAAAACGCCCGGATGCTCAAAAACCCATCTGTGCCTTCGTTTTATGAAAATGAGACCGCTTTCAGAAAGGACCTGGTCAGTCCAAAATACTCAGAGCTCCACTGTTCTGACGTCAGGGTTAATCTTCTTTATAATTCTCTTTGTTGGTGTAAGATTTCAGCAGCAGATGATCTTCTCTGGTGGTCCTGGTTATTTAAACCTGCAGAGCAGCTGCACATCTATAAGTGAAGCCGTGCTGTGATTCGTCAGGCCTCAAATTGACAGTTCAACGTTGAGAGATCGGCTCAGACCTGTGTTTATTTTGGTCTACCATTATTATTCCAGTTTAAAACAAAGCAAAACAAAGCACTACGTGCAAAGTTGGCATTTTATATATATCGAATGCTGGTAAAATGCCAACTTTGCACGTAGTGCTTTGTTTTAAATGGCAATAACTAAAACGCAATATGAGCACATTTATTACAGGGCTGACTTGAAACTGTGCTGCAATTCTCTTTTCTGTCAGCAGGTGTCCCGCAGGTTCACTACTTTTCTGTCATTCAGACATGAATTGGATTCGTATAGGCAGATTTTTATAATTATAATCATATATAGTTCTCAATAAAGTTTGAAATGCGAAATTTGGTTCGCTGTCTTACATAAATCTTTTTTCATGCTCTATGCACTTTGAAGTTCATATTGGTTAGAAACCAAGCGACAGCCAAGTTAATAGCTGAAACTATAATAACCAACATGCCTCTGTTAGCTAAAATTAAACATTACAGATGATTTGGTCTTCCTTAAATAATGAACCGCGAATAAATCCACTTATTAGCATGGCTTTATTGCTTAAACTTAGCGTTCAGGTCATTAAATAGCACGTTGCTAAGGGTTAGTGTGACTCAGCAAAACTGGGTTCTGCTGGAAATTCCGATCTTGTAAGAAGTCCTAGGAAACAGGGGTAATATACCGTTAGAAACAACGTGTAAAGTTAATTTAGTGACTCTGCTTTACTTTATGCTTTGTTTGTGCTAGCCTCCGTGCTAAGCTAAACTTGCACTAATTAGCACTAGTTTGCTTGCTGTCGCATCTTATTACAGCTTTGAGGGTAAATAAGGTTGAAAACCTGTTAAATCGGGTTTAACTTCATGATGGGAAACTACATTTGACATTTGAGGCTACGTAAAACCTGTCAAGAGGGAAGGAAGACAAGCTAATTTAATCTGTCAGGCATAAGTAGCACGCTGCTAAATGGTCTTGCTGGCTCAGTATAATTAGAGCCACTATTTCCAAGCCTGCTTTCCGAAAATACAGTGAAATATTAATAAAACAACAAGCAAAACTATTAAAAAAACAATCAATTTACAATTTAGCTTAAATCTCAGTTTGGTGCAGAAACACCTCAGGGGAAACGGAAAGAAGATTGCAAGTGCTGTTTTAGCGTTAGCCAATACGCTAAGTCCAAACCAAGACAATAACTACTCTCCACTCACAAAAATTAGGGGATAATTCATTTTGGTCCAAGACGAGCGTAAGAATAATAATAACAAGTCAGCGTTGTTAAGTGCTCTGAATTGGTTCGTTAAAATAAATAATTAAAAGTCTGCATTCCAGCCCTAAAAATGCCCTAAAATTCAAACAAAAATGAAATATTTGAAGGATATTTGGGGTAAAGTCATTTGTTATTTGTGAAGTTATAATTCTTATAGAATTATTATTATAATATAATTCTTAGAGTCCTACTTTTGCAATAATAATAATAATTTTTTTGTTGACCGCATCTCGTCATAATCCTAAAACTTGCCTTTAGAAATCAAAAATAGGTCTTAAAATGAGATATATCGTATTATTTTAAGTTTTGTTTTACTTGAAGATGCTAAAATCACAAAGGGTTACCTTATTTATTATAAAAGTCAGCAGTTTCAGAACATTTTATGGTTGTTTTTGTAAAGTGTTGGTGCTTTTATCATTTTTAATCAGAACTATGGTTGATATGTAGTGAGACCATTATCTGATATCTATATAGTTTCTTACGCTGATTATATCGTTTTACCTTTTTTAAATCCCTTTTAGAATCCAGGCCTTAAGGTTATTCCTTTTTAATGGTGCTTTATTTCTTTGTTTTGTAACTTTTTTTTTATCTAGATAGTGGTTTTGTTTCTTAAAATCATGAATCCTTGCTTTAAAAGTTGTAAAAAATCAGTACTGTAGTTGGTGCTTTAAACTTTAGCGCTTTTAGAACTAGGGATTCTTTTCGGTCATCATTTTTATCTGTTGTAATCCGATACGCTTTATGGTCAGGACTTTTTGGGAAAAGCTGTGATTGTATTGTAAGAATATGAGCAAATTTAGGATGAAAACGAGCATCCATTAAATATACTGAAACAAAGAAACCACTTTTTTTGTTTTGGGAACTATGTCGACTTATAGATCCTGACCCCATGCCTATTTTAAAGATATTCTATTTACAATTACGAATGGATTGAAAGGTAATATCTGAACCCAATAAACTCGAACTGGGTCAAACATGTGGAAGTGGGATTGGAAGTAATCCAAAAAAGTCTGTTTTTTCCTGCATTTGAAACTATCTGCCATCAATCCCTAACCAGTACACTGTGATTTGTTTTAGTTAGGAATATAATATAAACAATAAACAAACGGGGGGGGGGGCAGAAGTACTTACCATGTATTCCATGTTTGATGCAGGCGGGAAAACATTTCCTCTGACCTTATTGTGGTACTCAAGAATGGCCGTTTTGTCATCTTGGGAAATGTACCTCTTCCGTCTCGTTTTTGGAAAGCTTCCGTTTTGCATGTGATATTTGCCTCCATCCTCTGACAAGCCGGTGGACGGTGGAGCAGAAACGGTGGAGTTAAACGCTGCGAGTGCCCCCGCCGCTCCGCACGAGATGCAGATGAGCAGCAGGTCGATGGCCAAGCAGTGCTCGTTCATTTTTGAGCGTCTCGTCTCGTGTCTCGTTCTCGATGGTCTGAGTGATGCAGAAATCTTACTTACTTTGGCACTTTAAAGATCTTTCTGACCTTTAAACCACAAGGACGTATTCATAAAGTCCCAAACCTAATTCACACGCAGTCCTGCTGCAGCACTCGAACGTCTCCACCTTTCTCAAGACTGTCTTTGTTGGAAGGAACAAGTTCTGACCTCCCGTCTGAAGGTGTTTGTCTAAAAAAAAAAAAAAAAGCTGCTGGCTCTGTAAAACTCCTCCTGCTGTAAAATTCGAGCTGACTCTGCTCTCAGAGACGAGCTGCTGCCTTTTTATAGCGCAGTGACCCGGGGGAGAGAAAAAAAAGTCGTCTTTTGGTTTGACGTTGGAGGTGTCCAGAATCCCGGCCCATCACCTGAAGCACATCATGGAGACGTAATGCCTCATCCCTCTCATCCATTTCCTGGCAGGTTTAACAAAGCGTCTGGTTTTGGTTTGCACAGCTGGCGAGAGTAGAAAAGAAAACACAGAGATAAGCACGAGAATTATCCGCTGACCCTCGAAACACAGATCAGCTCTGAGTAAAGCCAGCAGCCGCCCCAGAGCCAAGTGGGACACCAACCGAGCAGGAGGACGCAGTTCCTAAAAGCGACGTAAATAAAGCCTTATGTGGAGACCTTGGAGAAGAGATGGGAAGCTCAGAAAATCAGAAGCGTCAAAAGCCTCAACGCTTTTCTCTTCGAAAGAGAAAAATCCCGGTTTAAAAATCGTTCTTGTTGAACTGAATGAAGCTGAAATTTTATTTCTGACAACACTGGAACACTTTCGGGTGGATTTGATGGCTTTTATGGGTTTTGTTACTGCTCACATTTACAGACGCTGTTTGCAGGTGTTTGTTGGATACAGGAGTATGAAACCAACTGCTGTCGACATTTTGACAGTGGAAAAAAAGGCGTGTCAGGTTTTGAAAAAGAACCTGTATTAAAGTCGCTCTGCACAATGAGCCCGAAACTGACGGGCTTCTACACTGGGTAAGATTTTTATCTTAGAGGCTGTTCTAATTTCTGCATTAAAATCAAGCTGACCAATCAGAGCTAGGTTGCCAGGCAGAACAAGCTCATAAGAGCTCATAGGATGAGAAAATCTGGATTGGAATCAAGCTGAAAGGCTGGTGGGGATGGTGATGTTGGTACAGTACTGGCACAGTGGCACAGGGGGTCCAGTCAGTCCAGTCATGCGATGTCCCCCACCTGGACCTATCCAGCCCAAGTGCCTTAGGAGTTGATATTTTTCCAATAACATAAATCGAATCTATTCCCAAACTCTTATCATTAGGAAGTGTGCCCGTCTTTCATTTCCAATTTAAAATCCATGCATTGAAATGTGCTCACCATTTAAAGTTCCTTAGAGAGGGTGCCCTAACTTTTGCCCCAGACTGTATTAACTGTATGTTGTGAGCATTTCTTACGGTCTCACGCTGGCCCACCATAGGGCACTGGCAGCAGATGGTCCCACAGAACTGTACCAGTTGTTTGAACACGTGCGAGCGCTTTTTTTACGGCCCACAGGAGCCTGTGAGAGTCCGCGAGAGCCCGTTTCCTCTTGCCCGTTTGTTTCTTTTTTGTTATTTATTATAATTTTCTGTGCTGTAAAGCCTGCACTTGTTCTTCGCCCCGTTCCAGCGGCATTGGCACAGCGGAGCGTCCACGGTTCCAGCGACTCGGGTTTTCGTTGGCAGCTGGTGAACAAATTAAAGCGGAGTGACGCAGGATCCTTTCACCCTCTCCTCCCCCAACCCCCTACGCTCACTTTCTAAAAACCCAAAGGTTTCCAAACTTTCTTGGAAGTGATGGCGCGTAAGGGAGGGCTGAACTCGGGCCATGAGAGCAGGAACCATCGCTGACATTCTTCACCTGATAATGTGTCTGGATGGGAATGTGCGTAGCACATTTTCTACCCTGGAGTTTGTAGGAAACACTTAAGAGATATTTCATGCATGTTTTTTTTTTTCCCCTTCTAAAACGTTAATGGTTCAGATCAGGTTTGAGTTTGTTTCTGCTCCGTTAGAAAATCAACAACAGAAATCGGCGTCTCGTCATTTTCTTACCCAAAAATCTCTTGACTGTAGAGAATATGGCTTGTTATGATTATTGTTTGGAATTTCTTTCGCGTTTCCACCGATGGTATGAATTTATAAACTGAATATATTCAGGTTTTTTGTTCTAAGCTGCACGCTGTGCGTTTCAGGTCTGCTCCGTTTCCACTGCTTTCTGCTTTTGACCTTGGATGCCTTGTGAATTATTTCTTTACTAAATATTTAGAGCTAATAGTTGCATTTTTTCATCTTCAGGTTGTGCGTTCGTCTTATTAAAACATTCGTAACGTGGCAGATCGGAATACTCTGTATCGTTTGACAAGCTGCATGTTTGGCGGCTTGTGAGAAATTCAAGCCCTCTAACGAACAAAACGTTTTCACTTGTAAAAAGCGAACTTCAGGAACCTGACACATCAGGTATGAAGATCCGGTCTAGTTTGGGGAACCGGGTCAGGGAGTGCAGACGTGCTTTAGAAGCTGCACACAGAAATGTGATTTAGTTGGAGTGCAAATCTAATTTTCTTCTCCCCTGCAGTAGCAGCGGCAGCAGCAGTGTTCTGAGGTTTAAGTTATAACTTCCAAGTTCCGCACTCTGTGTTTCACCAATTTCACAGTTTTATGTTTTGATCTTAGCTTCTCAGTTTCGGGTTATGACCATTATGGTTTGCAGGTTCCGATTCTCTTCTGTGATTGGGGTGGTTCTTGAGTAATGGTCACGTCTCGAGTCTTAAGTTCTATGCTTTAAGCGTGCTAGTTTACCAGATCTGGGGATATTCAGAGCAGTTTCAATCTTATATCTTGTATTCTGCATTGCACTATATGAGCAAAAGTTTTTGGACACCTCCACATTGCACGTACAACAGCTTTTCTAACATCCAATTCTAAAGTCGGTTCCTCTTTGCAACTCGAACAGCATCCACTCTCCTTTCTTTAAGGTTTTCTACAAGATTTTGGACTGTGTCTGTGGGGATTTTTCCAGGAGAGCATTTGTGAGGTCAGACACTGATGTTGGATGATCAGCCATTCTAGTTCGTCCCAAAGCTTTTTTATGGATGGGCTTGAGGGCAAGGGCTCTGTGCGGCCTAAAGGGTGCCTTTATGGACCTTTAATTCTCCACTGATTAAGAGGTGTGTCCCAATACTTTTGGCAGGAGCCAGCTCCGATGTGGTTGTGACGCTCACAGGATTTGTAGGATTGAACGTATATGGAAGCAATAATCATTTCTGTCCAGTTTCAGTCCTCTTTTTGAAACTGAACCAGCAGAAAAATAAAAATAACTCTGCGGTTCTTTATTCTCCATCCCTGGCTGTAGAACAGAAGGAGGGTTGTGAGTGACTCGGCAGTTTAGGATTAATGCACAAGCTGTACATTCACAATGCCGTGCAAAAATATCAGCTCGGCCTCAAAGCCACAATCTGGATTCCCAGAACCTTTTTCTGCTGGACTCAGGCATACAGCATTCACCGTGATTCTACACACTACCTTCTACATGCCTCACTTCGACCTCAGTTTGGACCAAGTCAGTGTGTAAAAAGTTTTTTTTTAACTGTTTTAGAGACAAATAAGCCCTGCCCCAAACCTTTAATAATAGTTGCTTGTGTATGTCGTTAATCGATTCCGGTGCCATTGTAACATTTTTCCGTAATTCTGTGTATAAAACCGTACACCGTCCTCGTACTCACTGTTGCCGCAGAGATAAGTTCACTATATGTGTTTAACCGTGTGACAACCAGCTCCTGTTTTTGTTCATTATTTCATTTCTACAACCACAGTTTCAAAATATTCGAGCCGTTTCTTTCCGTGGCTGTTTAACAATTCAGCATTTGTAAATATGCTACATTACCACAGCTTGTGGGGTTCAGCACATTTTCTTACCGTGTTGTCTGGATACACGGCTTTAGCCGACTCATGGGGGGTCATTTGTACTTTTTTACGTGCACGATTTTGGACATTGTCCACGACACATAAAGCACACCTGCCAAGCTGAACGCAAACATCGATCACAAAAGCCGTTTCCCATCACAGTCTGGGTGTAGGGACAGGAATCCCAAAAAAAACATGCAGAACATGTGAGAATGTGGCTCGTTATCGAGTTCTGATCCGTTCTGCAGAGCTGAAGGTTTACACCGAATGACCTGTACTCTTCATGTTCAGACTGCTGGTTCCGAGTTTGGGTCTTGACCTTCACTGATGAGGACCATCATGGATTTCCAGTCCACTGTAACGTTGATCTGGTTCCTTGGACCTGATCTGGATCTGAGGTGTTTGTTTTTGGATTAGGATCAAGCTCCACGTTCCAGACTTACTGTGGGAATGTCCAGCTCTTGCATTTCATCCTGAACCGGTTTTCAAAACGAATGAACATATAACTGTCCAAAATCCTGGGCAAAGCCAAACCTGCTTCTGTCGTTAGTTCAGATTGGTCCTGCTTCAAACCTTGACGCAAGTCTCTTATGTAAATTGTGTAAAACTTTGATGAATTCCCTTCCTCATCCTCGTTATTTTGAGTCAAATATCTCAAAGTCTTTCTGAATTGCAGGTCCATGTTTTAAGGTCTTAAGGCCTGTACTTTAATGCTGTATGAACAGTTAAACTGACTACCTGTTCTGAATTGGTTGATGTGTTTGATGACATGTCCTATTGTAAGTAGTACTGCTTTGTTACCTGTACATTCTCACGAACCTATAACTACAGAAAGCGGTTCATCCTTACTCACGAGTCTCCGTTTCACCTGGCTCATCCTTGGCGTCCTTCCTAATGCTGCCTGCCGATCCACTTTCGGCTTCTGTTGAACCAAAGTATAAGGTCCATCTTCTGACACTTCTTGAGTGTTATGAATTTCCGGCAGTTGCTACTGGTTTAGTGTGTGTAGAACAGTTCTTATCCTCAGCAGATACTCATTTACCTGCTCTGACCTCAACTCACCTGCTTTTGAAACATGTCTTTGGATTCCAGGATGCAAAAAAAATATATCGAACCCGCTAAATTCCTTTCCAGCCGAAATATTCTCACTCAATATATAAACCATTTCTAGAGATCTTTGATGCAGTACCTGAGAGCGAACCCGACCCCGGTGAGTCCTGCCCTCCGGCCCAGACATTTCACAAGAACCTCCGATGTAAACACGCAAACATGAAAATGTTCTGCAGGTCTAAACTTAGAACTCAGACGTGTATTTTCTCCTCCAGTTACAGTAACTGCAGGTCAGTCTCAGGATTTATGCGGCCCGCGATGTCCCGAGACATCTTGAATGTGCCTGATTTTTTTTACTCAGTTTAGCTACTGTGTTTAATTTCTGTGACATTTAGCCTGCCCGTGGAGGTTGGGTCCCTTTTTGAGTCTGGATCCTCCAGACTTTAATCCTGGAACGTTTTTCCTTGCCACTGTTCCAGGTGCAGAAGACCTTTATGTTAAAATCCTGGGTCGGGGCTTGACCCCAGTTCCTCAAAAACTAATTCTAATTCCGCTTATCGATTCCAGGTTCCGTTACCCAGATCTACTCGTACTTCGGAGCAACAGAAGATGCCAGGTCTTTGAGTGTATTGTTACTTTAATATCTTCAGTGTAAACTGTTGGATCTGGGATTCTGTACCTAATAGAGGAGGAAAACCTTGCAAGCTGTGAAACTGACCCCCAGCCTGGCTGACAAACCTCAACTTGCCCGAAGTGGGATATGAAGCAAAGTGGCTGGTATTGCTGGTTCCCGATACTTAACTTCTCTTACCTGGTCCGTATCTCAGCCCTGGCAAGATGGGCAAGGCCAGGTTGAATTCCGTAAGTCTGCAAGGCTCTGGTTCCAGACTATTTTACGTCTGGCAGTCACAGAGAGGTTTAGACAGGGCGTCCACGTATAGCTGGATAAATTACTTGCGCGTGTGCGTGATGTTCATCATTTTACATTCGTGCTTTCTTTGTTTCCACCAGCTGCTGTTTCGATTGCTATTAATTCAGCAAACTGACATATTTCGGACGTTCGTTCCACGAAAACGTCAAGCTGCCTATCGTTCACCTCTGACTTTTTATCCTTGCTGTTTGTCAAGTTGCGTTTTTTTTTCCACCAAGGCGCTCCAATCAGCGTGAGGTTTTTGTGGAAGGAAGGAGCCAGCTTTCACTTTGGGAGCGCGGTGCTGTGGAGGCAGCGACAGCTGACGTTTAATAAGAAAGATCTGTTTAAATGCTTTTAATTCAGACGTGATGTGCGGTTCGTTTCTTTCTTCGTTTCATGCGTCTCTGCTTTCAGGGCAGGATATAAATCCTGTCTGCAGCGTGTGCAAATGCAGCGCAGTCACGCAGAACTCCAGTCCCACCGCCCAGAAAAATAGTAAGACACGACCTGTTAGGAACCTTCCGCAAGAAAAAAAAGGCGACGCACAACCAAAAAAAGCACATTAAAATGAGTAAATACTGATCAGGTTCCACAGTGTTTAGCTCCGACTGGCTTTGAGTCGAATTTACGGTTTGGCAGATTCTTTATTTTGGCACGTGATGTTAAATTCAGACGTCCTTTGGCGGAGGATTATTACAGTAATCCATATTAGTATTAAATCAAATTAATGTCTCGTGTCTCTCTTTTAATTCTGCTGAATTATGAAGTCTTTTATGGGGACCGACGGAACAAAGGGCGCTTTTCCTTCACTTTTTCCTTACGTAAACTGCTCGGTTTGAGCGCCACGGAAAAAACATTTCAAATATGTAATACGGATTGTGTTTTGTAATTGAAATAGTATATAGGTGGTTCGTTTTTTTGAATTAGCCGCATTTCTGGATGATGATTCCATAACATTAACGAGTTCTGATCTGATTAATATAGGTAGGGTTTGTTTTCATGTCAAAAGAAAACCATAACGCTCTAAGAGCTGCAAGATTTACAATCTGGCAACCTTATGGTCTGAACACAGGGTAACCTCCACGTGCTGGTCTATACTCTCAATCTTTCGATCACGCGAGATTACGAATAAATTCACATTTTAATGCCTGGATCCTTTCAATTCGATCAGATTCGAGCGGCTCTAAACTTAAATCCCGGTTCCTTCAAACAGCATTTGGCACAACTCTGTGACTTTTATTTTAAAATGCTTTCATAGCATATGCTTTCCTAACTTATCTAAGCCTAGAAACCTCCACAGGTAGGTCTAAAATTTGTCTTTTCTTTGTCCTTCTCAAGTAAACTAATAATCTCACTAATAGTCTACAGGCATTAATGTGTCATGTAACAAATTGGTTCTCCTTTGCCGCTCTGACAGCTTTCACTCTTTTGAGAACTACCAGATTTTGGACTGTGTCTGTAGGGATTCATCCAGAACAGAGTTTATGAGCAGGTACAGATGTTGGATTAGAGGACCTAGTTCACAGTCTCAGTTGAAATTTATCCCAAAGGTTTGTTTGCATGAGGTCAGGACTCCCTATGGACTGTGTTTTCTTCACCTGATCAAAAAGGTTCTTCCCTGAACTTCTCACAAAAGTCGGAAGCCTGCGATTGTTCCAAAATGTCTCGCTGATGCTGAAGGGTTAAGAGTTCTCTTCTCTGAAAGTAAGCGGCCCAAAAAACAGCACCTCAGCAGTATCCTTCTTCTTCCAAACTTTACCGTCAGGCCGGTAACGGTCTCCTGGCAACAGCGAACCCAGAACCACCTGAATTCAATGATTAGGAAGCGTGTCTCAATACTTTTGTCCACATAGTGCATGTACGGTATCTATAAAGCAGCTCTGTTATTTAAAGATATTGTGAATTTGATTGGTTTCGTTTATTTGAATATGGACCATTCGCAGCGGAGCAGTCGTTTGGGTTTTAGCCCGTGTGCTCTCTGTGATTTGACCTCTGTCATCAAGGAACCTGGCTGCTGTTTCTCCTCCATATGTGCAGGAAACCTGTGGGTGGTAGTGACGTAAAACGAGGTGAAAAAAACCTTCTATTAACCCCCCCCCAAAACAACATTCCGGTCATTCCTTCAGTCCTGACTTTCACCAGCGACCACAGCGTGTGTTTAAAAACGATTATGTGATAATCGGCTCTTGCTGGTGAAAGGTGAATCACGAAGGATTTGAAGGGGCTTAAAATAAACACACGGTTTCTTCTCCCGGCGGCAGCGTAAACGTTTTTACGTCTTTCTTATAAAAGGGTTGGGAACCAAGTAATCTTTACTGAGCTGTGCTTAAAATAATTCGATTCAATTCACCTCAGTTCCGACGCAGATCTTTTTATGTGCACCGATCATCTGCTAATTGATTCATGATAAACGATTCACCAATTCCACTCGCTGATTGCGAGAAAAGTGAATCTCCCAAATGATTCATGAATACGGAAAGTGATTCACTAAATGAGAGCAGCTTACTGAGGACATGATGACTCACCGATTCAAACTTCTGACTCCATGAACAAGAGAAGAGCTAAACTCGGTAAACTCCAAACGATTCACTGATTCAAGCGTTGACTCCCTAAACGAGAGAGAATCGGTTCTTGAGCCCAATGAGCAAATGAATAAATGATTTAAACACAGACTTATTGACCAAACAGACAACAATAAATGATTCAGAAATGAATCCCTGAATGAGAGACAAACAGCTGGTTTGTTGATCAAGAATCCATTTGATTTAAAAGCAGAAACGGATCCAGATGATGATGATTATGACTCCTCCTGATTTGTCAGAGCTGCGTCCTAACATTAAACTTTGTGAGGGACAGTCTGACCCCGCGTCGGGGCGTTGCTGTCACGTCGTGATGAGAAATCCAGCTGCGGTCTCGGAGGTGATTTTCAGTCTATGCGTTTCACTTGACTGAATTAAAACAGTAACGCGGGCTTGGGAAGCGCTGAACCGTTTTAGAACCACAGAACTTCAGCTTTGGGAATAAACCATCAGACAGACAGGGAGGTGGAAGGGCATAGGCTTGGCAGGGGTTCATGAGCTGGCACTGCCCCAACGATGCCTGCCCACTGGCAATAAAACAGGGAGAATTAAAAAAGACCAATTTTGTGTTGTTATGACTGTTTTCTGTAGGTGCTGTATTTAAAATTACATTATAAGCATAACATTCATAACATTGATCTCCTAAGAGCAGATTTTGAAGAGGTTTCCATGATTTATTAACAATTTAAGAAGCACATCTTTGGCCCAAACCTTTCCCACGTTGCTGTAGAAAGCTAAAGGACGTTCTGTGTTCTGGACAGAATTGTAGCACTTTTACAAATTTGAAATGCGTCCAGTCGTTCCTCAAACCTGGGGAAAACTGCTCCTGCAGTTTGTGACGCCGCTCTTTTAATGCAGGGAGTCGTATGCACACGGTAGGAAAATCTGGGTTGCCTCCTAACCGCGATTGTAATTCTTCATAACTTTCGGAATTGCATCATAACCCATTTAGTTGTGTGTGTATAATGAATCAAACGGACTTCTTCACTCTTGTAAAGTTTTATCACGACCATGAAAGCCTTTTGTAATAATTATAAATTATAATTATTTATCCTATACAGTCACAGTAATATGCAGGAAGCTGAATGAATCAGTAAGTGAATCAGTAAGTGAATCAGTATCAGATTCATTCGTCTGATGAGACGAGAGGGCCAACTGGCTGAATCTTCCACTCATTCGGTGAGTCAGTATTCCACATATTCACGTAGACATAACTGCGATGAGTAAATTAGATAGTCCTGTCCTGTAGAGAGACCATATTTGAATCAGTGAATCATTTGGCTCATGGCAGACATTCGTCTTTCTCTTGTTTGGTGAGTCAGCCTTTAAGAGAGTGAATCGTTTGGTCATTTTGCATTTTTTAGTGAGTCAGTCTTTGAATCAGTGATCCATTAGGTTAATAACTGAGATTTGCTTCTCTGTTAATCTGTTTAATCGTTGTTTAAATTGGTGAACCCTTTGGTCAGTTCACTCTTCCTTTGAATCAGTGAATCATTCCGGGGTACAAAGGGTTTGCTTTTCTCTCGTTCAGCGAGTCGTTTGGTCGATTTGCTCGTCTTTTTTTTTTTTTTTTTTTTTTCAGTGAATCACTTGAATCAGTCTCCTCTGTCATTGTAATGAAGCTTCTGAGCTGGAGCCCCCCCC
>JAUZST010059218.1:0-23463 GCA_034779995.1 Parotocinclus haroldoi
TGTATTACTGTAAAGCTGCTTTGAGACAATGTTACGTTGTAAAAAGCGCTATATAAATAAAATTGAATTGAATTGAACCATGTTTGCAAGCAGATTATGGTTATAAAAACTATTTTCTCATAATTTAACAAAATACAACCCAAAATCTATAGCAAATTGAAAAAAAAATTACTTACAGTTTCACTAACTTTGACATTTATTGCAGACAATTAGCCAGTTGTCAGCTTGATTGGCCATAGCCAGTGATCAACCTGATCAGTCTCATATAACCGACTCTGTGCCAGTCACCTTTATACTTGTACAGCTCACACTGGCGAAAGCAGCACAAGCACAGCCACACAACAACAGCACAGTGCTTTTACAATACGAGCCATATTAGGTTTAGGTGCTGGCATCCAAATACAGTGCATTACAATTATTACTAAGAAATAGCAATCACAATATTACTTGGAGGCATTTCTATTACTTAGTTTATGTTTAAAATTGTGCACCCCTCTGTTCACTTCAAAGAGAAAAAATATCGTATCTCTTTTTGAGGGATGTTATGTGGTTATCTTCAGAAGTTTGATGAAGAGTTAAAATAACATTTTTATAATCATAGACCATGCAATAGTAACCACATAAACAATAGAAGCAAATACTACTTTTTTCACACATATTTGTGCTTGTAATCTTTCATATCTGCTTTTGTTTCTGATTGTGTACTTAATGCACTTTATTATCATCTGCCTAAAAACAAATAAGTCCTCGTTGATTGATGGTTCTTAAACATATTACAAAAACGGGTTGTATCTGATAGTTTGAAACAGTAAGGACAGAAGGTTGTGACATTGGAGGTGGATAAGAATTACTAGGAACTTTGAGTCTGTTGCAGTAACATGATACACATTATTAATAATAATTTGCATAACAGTGCGCTTGTACCATCTTTTCTCTGTGTGCCTGTAACAACATTAGGAAAGCACATCATTCTTGGAGGTATGAATCATGGAGGAAACACATCATTGAATTTTTTATGCTTTCAATTGAAAACAACCATCAGAAAAAAAGCTATCAAAAGCTCTCTCATAAGCATTTCTGACAAAGCCTAAGCAAGCATTAAAATGTGGGTGGACTAGATGGAAATACACCACAATGTGATTTTTGAAAACTTTTTTACTGTAATCTGTATCACAGTATTGTCTTTGGCTTATGAATCACCAGCAATTAATGAGTATCAATTTCCATTTACAATGAGGTATATATAGTTGTGGGGAAATTACCAGAACAGAAATACAGCCCCAAATCAGAAAAGGTGAAGGTAATTGACTCTTCTGTGATGGAATCATTAGTGTAGAAAAGTACATTAAGATTTTAGCGCAGCATATGCAGCCTTCTAGACAACATCAGGGACAAGCATTTTTTCAACAAGACAATGTAAAAGTGCATGCTGCACACATTACAAAGGTCTCTACAGGGTACAGGTACTAGACCTAGCCAACTAGCAGTCCTGACCTGTCCCAAATAGAGAGTGTGTGGAGAATTTTAATACAAAAACAATGCAACAACGATGGCCCTGTACTAGTGCTGACTGATATACGTGCTTTTTTTCGAGCAGGGTGACAGAACACCAATATATGATGATAATATCACATTTTTTGTAACTGACAAAATAATCATAATAATTTAGACACAGAATTGCTGAACTTGAATACATATTTAATCAACTATAAGCAAGTGTGAGTGCTGGAAACAAATGGGCCTGGCCTTACTGAATATTGTCTCAGCATATCTTTGTTTTTAGTGACTAAGTAGTTCGAGTATGTGAGCTGCAAGCTGCAAATGTATGTCAAAGTCAAATGTATGTTGTGGTGACTTCTCTGAGGATGATCCTCTTTTCTGGTATTTGGAGGGATGACCTAATTCAGGCATGATGATGGTGATGCCCTATGATTTACACTGCTTAATAAAGTTCACGACCAGTATTGTGAGTAATAGCAAAAGCCCCTGAGTCTTTCCACAACTTCATCCTGGAGCGATATTGATTTAGACAGATTTTCTATAGGCACGGTATATACATATCATGGGACAGTGTTACACTGGCTTATTTTTATATCAGTATACCTTCCTCTTCATATCTTCCAGTACTGGATTTATCCTGGGAATGTCCTTATGTAGGACAATAGCTATCAATTCAAGGCCTGCTTTTTTTCTACAGATGCATGTGTGAGTGTATGATGACACAGATCTACTTCCTTCAGAGACGCTCTTCTGAATACAAACCAGGCCATGTCATTTGTTTGTTGAAATGTAAAAAATGTAAGTTGATTATTTCACAAAACAGGTAATGCCTTTTGGTCTGACACTGACCTGTTCAGTCGTTTTAAAAACCTTGACCTTCCATCAAACTCATTATAAATGCAGTAGCAGCTCAGCACAGTAGTTGCTGAGCAGTGGCCATGCTACGTGGGTTAAATTCGAATGAAGTGTATCTTAGGCTGATGGTGCTACATGTGTATCTTTCAAACCAAACTCACCCCTGCCACATTTGTAGTACATTTTCATAAACATGATATCAAAGTCAGAAAAACCACAACATCAGCTACATAATTGTATTGTACAATTATGCAATGTCAATAAACGCAGTATCTTTACAGTATTTTTTACAGTGCATTATTCAAGGGATGCATTGCATTATAAGTCTATAAATGATTGTAAATGCAAATGTAAATGTAAATTTTATATCCAAACAAAGTACGCTTCAGGTAACCTTGTAAACATTCAGTATATGAAGATGCACATTAACCTTTAAACTGCATAAATTAATTAATTTAAGACATTATTAAATGTCAACTTGATGTGGATGTTTCCTAGAAAGAAAATATAATTTGTGTAACATTTGCATCTACTGTATAATCTGTTCAACTACTGAATACCAATAAGAAGAAATATTTTCTATAAATAAATAAAAAATCATTTTATCAAAACAATTGTATGTGCATTTTGGAAGCCCCAACAACAGGCAGAAGCTAGTTATTGGTCTGACAAAAAAAATCTGGGTTTGGTAGGTGCCAAGAGAACACTATATGGTAATTCTTTGGGTTCTCTTGGGGTTGTTTTGGGTGGTTTGCTCCTTGCCCCTTATTTTCAATGAATCATGTAATTATATTGTACAGGATTCAGTGCTTCCAAGATTGTGGTAAAAGTTTCGGGAAAGACCTTTTGTGTTTCAGCATGATGATGCTCTCAGTGCACAGAGTGAGGTCCAAAAAAGAAATGGTTTGCTGAGCTTGTTGTATATGAAGAATTAACTGGCATGCACAGACCACTAACCTCAATTTCACTGGAATGCAGAATGCATTATTGCCCACTCTTAGTGCCTGACTTCAGTAATGCTATTGAAATGTTATGGAACTGAACCCTACTATAGCTATAAAAGAGTGACCACCGCCATATAATTGTTTATTTTAATGTAATATATGCATGTTTTTGGGCCATTTAGTGTACTATGTGTACATTTTTTAGATGTTACAAATTGCAAATAACATGCTTACTGAGCTACATTCCAAAGCTTTCATTCTGTGTGTTTCCTTTTTTGTGTGATATTTTTCCACCATTGCCAGACATCTGACTTTCTGAAAATAAATCTTTTCAGAGTGGAATAATGAATGCAGCATTGTTATAATTTTAGTCATGGAACTGTTGGGCATCAGTGAGAAAACAGTCAACTGCTGTGAATCACTCCCTGATATAATACAGTTGTTCATGTTACCAGTTGATAATCTTTTTTGGTTTACATTGTGTGTTGGTGTGACTGGGTTTCATATCCTGTGGAAAGTTTTGGTAAGCAGTGAACTTCTGCATGGTAAGGTGAGGTGTTATTCATGATGGAATTACATGACAGTCCTCACTCTCTCTGTCCCTCTCTCACTCTGTCACTTACTCACTCACACTTGATCTCTGAGTTTTTATTTTTTATTTTATATTGGGAGAGACTCATGTTACTTCTGTCCCATCTGTGTGTGTGTTTACAGCCTGTGAAGGGTAACCTGCAAAACTGCATTCTTCATCTTACTACAATAGAAATCTGCTTCAGTTTTCTAATTTCTACATGCTTAGATTAAAAAGACAGATTTACTTTTACTACTTTGTAAAAAATTGTATCTTATATAAATATTGACCATTAAAATGTTGCAATTCTGTAACTTACACTTTTTGAAATTGGAAATTATTTGGAAAAATCAAATTAATCATTTGCTAGGGAGAAATAGTCATTACAAGATTTTATACATTTCAGTTTGACAAGTGTTGTATAGATGGAAATGGATTTCCACATAAATCTATTCATTCAAAATTTACAGGATGACAATTTCAATACTGAATGGCAGTACAGTTTATTAATTGCACAATAGAAACCAATCTGATACATGTATGAATATCAACTAACATTTATTATGTTGGGCATATGTCTATGTCTAGGTCTATTATTCCAGTATAATTGAAGTAGACCTAAGCACTGTTCGGTGTGCTGTTTGTCAGAGGTCATGAAATCTGTTCCACTGTAATAAAGCCAATTTGATATATTTTACTACTGAAGAAGTAAAATAAAATGCACTGAAAAACATACAAATTACACCGCTCACAAAAATTTGAAGATATGTAATTTTTCAGTTTGAAATATTTCTCAATTTTTATGAGCAGTAGCTCAAGTAGAGCAATTTTGATTCTGTTAAAGGTCCAGAAAGCCCGTCTGTAACTCTTCTACAGAGAAATATAATATTATACCGTGGCTATGGAAAATCATCTCTGATCGATTGACATGTGTGTATTAATTATAGCTAGACAATTTCCTGCAGAGTCAGAACCATGATATCAGTGGCTTCATAACAGTTTGTGTGTATGTTTACATGGATTAATATGGGAAGTTTTAGTCAGCACCTCACACAACAATAGCATAAAATGTTTCAGTGAATCAAATCTGAAGAAATATGTCAAATAGAATTGAAACGATGGCCAGTATCAGCTTTAATAATCTTGGATGAGCACATCACTGCTGAGGACAAAATGTGATTTCTAAAGGTCAAATAGAGTATTATCAGAATTCATGCCACTAGTCATATTGTATATGAAAAAATCAATGTAAAGCTAGCACATATGAGCCTTTACTGTTTACGTAAAATCATTTAAACCCGCGGTAGCAAAACTTGTCCTCCTCTACACATAGAATTTCATTAAACTGATCCCATCACTTGCTTCCAAAGCCTAAAAGCAGACTTGCATCAGTGTGCAGTATCAAAAACACTCACTGTGTTTGAAGATATTAGTGACCCTGAAAAGCTAATATTTAGCTTTAGCCTTAATGCTACAATAAACATTGTTCCTAGGACCTTTTCTCTCTTTGGATCACCAACATAAGGCTTAATGCAAGATGCAGTTGATGTCTTTATATGGGTACATTTCTGTTTACAATTGCTGTTAGGTCTTGCTTGCATAACTACATTACGGCGACTGATGTGGTAACAGCTTCATGTGTGATTATTTTAGCATTATTTTTAATCTTTGTCTCACTCACAATCTTTGTCTGTCTTTGTTTTTCTCTGTTTCTCTCTGTAGGTCTGCCCGTTACACCAAGGATTTCCTTTTGTAGAAGTCATGGACTGAAGAAGAGGATTGTGTGTGTGTGTGTGTGTGTGTGTGTGTGTGTGTGTGTGTGTATGTGTGTGTGTGTGTGTGTGTTTGCGTGCTTGCGTGCTTGCGTGCGTGCGTGCGTGTGTGCGTGTGAGAGAGAGAGTGATTGAATGTGAGCATGCATGTTTGTGTTAGCACATGTGCATGTGCATGTGAACCACTGGACATAATCATGATGGTGAGGCGGCTGCTGAAGTCCCAGTGAGACAACAGAAAGCTGACAGTAAGACTGCAACCCTTTATCATCAGACTGGGGTGATTATTAGAATATCTGGATATGCTAATTGATCTTGATGTTAATTTACTAGATCTGTTTAATCTGTGTAATGGAAGCTGTGATATTTTACATGCAGTTGGGACTTTCAGTGCAATGTAAACTTTTTGGAACACCTGTAAATCTGCACATTCGTGCAAATATCTAATCATGCAGCAGCAGTGCAATGCATAACATTTTGCAGGTACATCTGCTTCAGGTAATGTTCACATCAGCAGTAGGAAAAGTGGGATTTCAGGGATTTTTATCCTGGCAGGATTGTTGGTGCCTGGCAGGCTGATTTATGTATATGAAACATCCAGTGTGTGGCAGTCCACTGGAAGAAAATACCTTGTTAATGAAAAAGGTCAGTGAATATGCACACGTTGGAGCTTACAGTAAAGCTACAGTCACTAAGATGCATAACACATCAGTAGACCTGTAGAGGTCATAGTAGTAGAGGTCCATGTCCCATTTAAGTTCTGAAGGTCAACAGCAGAGGTAGTGGACAGAGGCTCATGAAAACTGATGGTATAATCCATGAAGTAAACCTGCCTTGTATCAACAGTCCAGTGGAGGTGAAGGCACTAGTGCATGTATACTGCTGACAAAAATAATGGATAGGGGATACTTCAAAATGAAATATCCCATAATGAAATATCCCATAATCTTTGTGAGCAGTGTATATAAATGAAAATATTTAACTATTAGTTGTCTTTATTCGTCAAGGAGGTTACACACCGGCAAGTACCAGTTAATTCAAATTTGTTTATTAATCATTCTTGTTCTCATTTTATATTATATATAAAAACTCAGTTTTTACTCAAAAGTGCTAAAGTGCAGGGCTGTCTGATAAATAATGCATAGGATGAGGGGGAAAGTTTAATCTTGAGTAAAGATATTCATATATGCAGTATGCTCACTCTTGTTGGCTTTTTATGAGGTTGCATTCTGTAGCGCGTGAGGCTGGAAGCTTGTTTGATTATGATCTATAAACAGTGTTGTTTCATTAACCCTGTTGTTTTCAAGAAATTGATCAGAAAATGGTTATACAACCCTGGAATTTGCTGTTAAGAGAAAATATCAAGTATGATTTTTTGGTATATTTTTTTTAAATAAAATCTGAGTGCTTAATAAACTTTAATAACAGCTGTGGCGTAACAGTACACAATTAAGCAATTAATGTTGGAATCTGTAATGACTGTTGAGTAACATGGTAAGTAAGTTACTTCAGTAGTTACTTCAGTATTACAGTACAGTAGTCTGTAACATCATCCCCCTGCACTGCTGTACAGTGTCTGTGGTCTTTTAAGTCAGATTACAACCACAACATTTGGAGTTAATATACAAATGCATTTATTTCCTATAATTTACAATTTATATTTATGATTTTAAAGACCTTGGCCAGGTCAGACAGTGAATAGCTATATAGAGGTTTAAAGATAGGATTGCAAATTCAAGGGAAAAAAAGGTTGTATTCAAAAGTTTGGCATCTGCTACATCTGTTGTGCTGGTTGGTATTAAGCATAAACGCCGGAAGACAACGACTCTAAGTACACAAGTAGTCATATAAATGAATGGATAAAAAAGAATAAAAGTAATGTTTTTGAGTCGAAGACAAAAGTCAAAGTCCTGAATTTCAGTAGAAGTTTTGTGGAAGGAATTCTCTAAGCTAATGCACAGGACTGGTCAAAAGTTGACATGCTAAGACCACTAAAAACAAATACTACTTAAGGGTACATTTATAAAAAATCCATACGAATAGCAGGTAAAGAAGGATAGAAGAGACATTATCCTAGGTATTGTTTGAATAGGTGAGACTTCTTGAGAAATCTGCGATAGGAAGACGGGCACATGGTTGTTTTGACTGTTGTTCTGAAATGTCTAGATTGGGCCTTGTGGAATAGGCTTGATCTCAGAGAAAGATGTACCAGGCATCATGAAACTGAAGTCATGAGTGGGCATGCAGGTGTATGATTTTAATTCAAATAATGTAAATAAGATGGTTTAAAAACATTTGAGAACTGAAAGGAAAGGACAAGCATTTAAATTGGATCCGGGCTACAACAGGAAGTCAGCTGAGTGATCTCATTAAAATAGTTACATGAGAAAACTTTGACAGCTTGTGAAGCAGATGGGTCACAGCATTCTGAATGCTCTGTGGTGGAACAGGTCAACACAAAGTAATTAAGCCTGGAAGGAACCTGTAAGATGATCTGAGTGCATTCTCTGGTCAGACCAGCACATATTGTTCTGATGTTGTACAGGAAAAACTGTGTCTGTTTGATGTGACGTGGCTAGAAGAAATAAAGCATTTGTCCTAAATCACACCAGGATTCTTTGAAATGCAAGCTGGATTGACAGTAACACTGTGTTGATTGAGAGGTCAGTTGTCAGGAAGCTCTTTGAAGGGTGGCTGTTCAGCTCAGTCTTGCCTAGGCTGAGCTTCAGACTGTGTTTTGCCATGCAGGAAGAGATATCGGAAAGGCAGTCAGATACCTATTTATAAACTTGGCAAGTGGATGGATGGAGCGAAAAGCATAGTTAAGGATCTTCTGCCCAGCAGTGAAATGAGAAATCATCGGATCTAATAACTGAACCCAATGATTTAGTGTAGAGAGAACAAAAGTTTTCCAAAAACTTGTAACTGAGAAACTGTAGTTGGGCAGGTCAGTTGGGTTGTGTGAAGCCTTCTTCAGCATAGCATAACTTCAGCTGAAGAGAGCAGGAACGAGGCCAGATGTCAGTGATATGTTGATCAGGTTGTGGTATGGTCCAAGATTGCTATCAATTGTCTTGATATGTATGGCTGGCACTGGGTGCAATGGACAGGTCATCAAAGGATTTGTGGTCATCAGCAACAATTTTAATGTTGGGAAAGTTAAGCAATTAGTGTGGGTTTGCTATGTGTTGGCTGGATTGGATGGCTGCATATTGGCCAGCTGTGTGCAAAAAGGGTAATGAAATTCTCAGCTGTAAGAGTGGATGTAGGTGGAGTAGGGGAAGAGCTGATGAATGAAATTAAGGGTTATAACCATTTCCTGGTATTTGGGATGGGTAAGTAGAGATTTTGGAGTGCATAAAGTAATGTATTTTCTGTGTTGACCCAACCAAATCTCTTAGTGAGTTGTTTTTTTTCTCAATTTTCTGTCAGCATTGTCAATCTAAGAGACTGCTCGAACGTCTGTTAGCCGGGGACTGTTTGAAACTAGTTTCCTCCTGAGACTTGGAGAATAGACGTAGCACTGTCAGCAGGAGGTGCTGAGAAGAAGTCTAAACATGGGAAACATGACAGGGCAGTTGAGGAGAATGAGGCAGTAAGTTCCTTGATCGTCACTGTAATTGAGATAGTGGAATGAAGAAGTAGTGGAATTTAAAAAATAAAAAAATAAACGATTTGTAGTTTGGGGGAGCATGGTGGCTCGGTGAGTAGCACCGCTGCTCACAGCAAGAAGGTCCCGGGACCAAACTATTTTATGCATGTGACTGTCTAGTTAAGAAGTAAAAACTAATTTTAAAGTGAATACAAGCCTCGCAACTAAGCTGGTATCAAATCAAACAGGAATTTAATAAACTTATCGAACTCCTTGTACTGATTTTTACTAAGACAGAAATTCACTAATTTCCAGTGTATCCTTCCAGTTTCGCAATGGCCATAACAATACTACACTATTGTGGGTGACACAATAACCATAAATATTTCTTCTTCAAATAATACTTTACCTAGCCCACTGTTAAAGGCATTTACCTAGCAATGTACCTCACATGTTAGCACGCCTAGATGCTAGCCAACAAGTTTTAGTGGCAATTCTAGGTTTTGTGTAGATGCTGTTTTTGGTGTAATATTTTTAAAGTAATTTGTTTGTATTATGAACTTGTATTTTATATATTATATCATTAAATATTACAACCACACTTGCCTGAGAGCATCATTAATTTAGAGAGCAATATACAATATAGTTTTAAACAAGCTAACAAAGAGAACTTGCATAGGGGTAAATATGTTTATATGCCTTTCTGTGTTCCCCTGAGAGGATAATTGATTTAATATTATCCTGTGCTATGAAGAGCCACCATGTTCAGGAGTTTTATCACTGTAGGCAGTGTGACTCACATTCCTCTCATTCTTATGTCACGCTCCATGAGGGATGGAAAAATGGCCAGCTGGCTAATACACACAAAGGACTGTTATTGTAATGCAGCCCTAGGTGTTGCCTCACTGCCCAGCGTAGTTTGGTTTGGGCTGTGCTGACCTCATCAGTGCAGAAAAGCATGGCATTTCAGTAAGAACAAACGTAAGGCCTCAGAGTGATTCCCCAGTCCGAATGGGCACCTGCATGGTAGGACACAAAAGCACGCTTGTTAGTGGAAGAGTGATAATCTGGATATACTGACCCCAGTTACACTGGGAGCACAGAGTGGACATCTTATCATTCTGCCTACTGTCTAGCATTCTGACTCATTCACACCAGGCAGCGCGAGTGTATGTGAAGGAGTTACATGTGGGTATTTGAATAAATACTTTTTTCATTTCTGTTGCAGGTACAAGTTGTAGACAGAACATCTCTGATAGATACGCTTGACCAGATGCTGTTTAGAGAGATTATTTGTAAGGTTAAGCAGTGTGCGCTTTGTAGCCAGTTTTGACATCTAGAAATACTGACAGCTCTGATATGACTCCCTAGGCATTTCCTTAACCATGTCAGATTCTGGGGCTATAATTAATCATTCACTACTGCGTGCGAGTTTGGGCTGACATTTGACACACTGGCAATGACTTAATCCAACTAAAATATATATTTTCTCACTTTCATAGATGAGAACGTGAAGCTCTGGCGACCACAAAGGCCACTGCTGCAGGCTGGATAGTGCAGCCACATGATCACATGACTCTGGACATGGACGCGGTCCTGTCGGACTTTGTTCGGTCCACGGGGGCTGAACCAGGTCTGGCACGAGATCTGCTGGAGGGTAAGCCACATCGGTGCACTAAACCAAGCACAATTCATTTTGATCTGAGACCACTACAGCAAACATGCAAAGTCTTAATACAACATTACCTGAGATGGAAAATATATATGGTCTTTATTTCTTAATTTAGTCTAAGTACTCAAAGGCAACAAATCTGGCCGTTCAGCATGGTTGAATATAGCGTTTATGAGTGCTCTGAGCTCTACTTTTTATGTACTCCACTGTTTATGTATGTGAAGAAGCTTTTTTGGCTAAATTAACCATAATAAGTCAAACATGATGCAGGGAAACAGTTTGAGAATTTCACTCATTTCCAATTGGTTGCAATTTCACTGAAATTTCAAAATGAATATGAAAAGATTAAAAAAGAAAAAAATATTCTACAATTATTATAAAATTATGTAATCAGGAAAGCCAAAGTCAATGAAAAGTTGCTCAATTACACAAACTCATTTATCATGATTGAGTAGCAAGTGACATATTCATGGGGGTAAAGAGAAGAACCCCCTTGCTGCCACTGGTCTTGTTTGTACTGTTCCTGTCTCTTGAAATTGTTTTTGTATCTCATTTACATTATAGAACAACATTATTTGATTTCTTTTTATTTGCCTTTATGATGTTCTTGTTTAATACAAAAGACCCAATGCTGATTTTTATTGCATCGTATTAATTTTTTAAACATAAATGTTGTACAAATCTGAAAATTACAAATACTCTGAAATGTATAATTCTAACTTGCTGCTATGTGATACTGAAACCCATAATGTCTGTGGAAAACTAACCAGTCAGACGAGGATTTAGACGAGGAAATTCCTCACTGGAAGGGATGCCCGCCTACAGATCCCTCGAAAAAAGTCCCACTTTATTTTGAATTTTTGAAAACATTTTTTATATTTTGTTAAATGTGAGACAGAGAGATAAACATTAAACGTATTGTTGCTGTTGTGTTAAGATCATAATTCATAATCATTTATTCATTCAATCATTCATTCATTGTCTTATCTGCTTATCCTAGTCAGGATCCCAGGAGATTCGATGCCTAGCCAGCAGCACAGAACACAAGGCAGGGACAATGCTAGATATGGTGCCAATCCATCATAGGGCACATACACTCACGTACTCTTACACACTTTCACACACTAAGGGCACTTTGGAAACATCAACTATCCTTCCTGATACATATTTGGAATGTGGGAAGTAACCAGAGTACCAGAATAAAACCCATGCAAGCACAAGGAGGACTCCACACAGGCAGAGCTCATGGTTTTGATCAAACCGGGGAAAAATTGTAATCGTAGTATTCATGATGAGTCTCCATCTTCTTTCCCACAAGTACTCAGGTTCCCTGTCACCTTCCAAAGACATGCATTGTGTGAACTGATAGCTTAAGTGTCCCTGTGTGAGAAGTTTGCATGTGATCTGTGATGAACTGCATGCTTTTTTCCACGATCATCAGAATCATCAATTCCAGTTTCAGTTACCTGATGAACAAAAACGTGTTCTGTGTTGATAACTTTTGAACCACAAGAGATATTGCAACTCTGATTGCAGCAGTTGATTTCTGTTTTCATGTCTTCTTTGATATGCTACATGGCCACCTTTCCATTGGAACAACTTAGCCTTGAAAGCCCTTGGTGGCTTTCAAGTTGGCAGCCATGTACCAGTCAAAACCTAAAATATAGGCTCCCCCACCAATTGTTGGAGTATTCAGATGTTATTGATGTTATGTTATTTTCCCATTTGTTTCTGAATTAAATGGCTGCAACTGTGTGTAAATATGCAAATGTAATCCTGTTAATTCCGTGGAATGACAAAACATTTTCCAGACTATCCAGGATTCATAAAAACATCTGCCCAGTCATATAAGTGTAGCATTATCTAGTGTAATATATTATGGATATTTCTAAACACATTTTGCAATTGTTACCTATTCACATATTTTAGGATTTTTGCATATTTACACAAGCCAGAAATGTGTACAGATTTTGCAGTAGTAATGGACCCTTATATATGCTTGACAAAGAATCATCATTCATGTGTGAAACTTTTTTACTTACAATATTATCACAATATTATTACTCAATATAAACAACACAACCACCACACATTATTTACACCCCCTTATATATACACCCCTGTATATAAGGGGTAATGGAACAGTAGAATGTTTAGTTATAGTTAATTAGTAAACATGTAACAAAAATGACTGGGAAGCACTGGTATACCTTAAAATACTAATAGACTTTTTATTTTTTTAAGGTCTTGTAAGTCATGTGTGCGTGAAATTTCCCAGACAGGCTTACAGTCCTCAGTTGACAATTACCCAATAAGCAAATAATTAATTTCTGATCTGGCACACAAACCCAATCCAAGTATTCTGGATGGGCCACCATTTATGTTACAACCCTCATAACATGAGATTTGTTGTTCATTATTTGTATTGATCAGCATCCAGCAAAGCATAGGTATATAGTTTATCACCACTGTGAGTCCCACCAAAATAACAAACAAAATACTCATATATACTATTTATTCTAAGAAGGCAATTGTACCACAGACTTTTAATAGCTGTTAAATGAAAATACATAATGACATGTTGTAAGCCTAGATATGGTAACCTATGGTAATCATTCATTTTTTTCCATGATCAAAATAAGGGTCAATAAGGCAAAATAACCATTATTTTAATTATGGACTATTCTAAGCACTATTCTAAGTGTCACTGACATGACTGTGACCTGTTGGTGTGTTTTAACACCTTGCACACGTAGAGATAGCTTTGTTAGGAATGCATTGTACATACACCATGTAAGTGCCATCTTCATTGCACACTGTGGGTTTAATATCCTTTCAAGATGAATTTATTACAATCTCTACTTTGTTTGTGCAGTTGTGTTTTTGTTCGTGGTCTATTGAAAACTGGAGGAGCTGGATCTCATTAGGGCAGAGTAAGGAAATGACATGGCAAGCCATGTTGGAGCTTTGAGTTGATTTAACACTCTGTGTGATGGCTTTACGAGGCTGCTTCCCGGGAAACTTTTTGCCTGTTCAATGGAACTCATTCAGGATTGGAGTTACTGGCATCGGTACAGAATTCTGGGTCTTTCCAGAAAGTTCAGCAAACATATACACCCTCCATGAATGTAGAAATATAATGAGGTACCATAGATGAAAACAGTAAAAGGAGAGGCTCTAGTGATGGATGATGAGAAATGAGTGGTGTATGTAGTTCAGGGATGCATTCCTACCCATATGTACTGTTACCAATATTTCCCCTGCATCAGTTTCCACATCAGCAACACACACAAGGTTATCTCAAAATGACTTACATAACAAGTCAATGCCAATTTAGTGCAACCAATTAACCTAACATATGTCTTTGGACTGTGGGTAAAAACCGGAGTACCTGGAGAAAACCCATACAGACACGAGCAGGACATGCAGAGTCCACACAGAAAAAACCCAGAGCTTGCTACCCAAGTTAGAGTAATAAGAAAACAGTGTAATACCTGTAATTACTAATAGTGGCATAGCTAGCTTTTTATATGTACAGGTAATTGAACAAGTGTAGGCTTTATATATGTCCATTAAGTAGGAATTGAAAATACACAAAACAAAAACCGAGTGTTATCCTGAAAGTTGTTTTTGTGGGGCAGCACAGTGGTACAAGTGGTTAGCATGGTACCACAGGTCCAGAGGTTTCCCCTTTAGATCCCAAGATCTAAAGCAACATGAAAATGTTTCTCCAAAAGTCTCCTTGCTGCCTCTAGTTCTGAACATTTTTTACCTATATACTGTATGAGTAGATGTTTGAACCACTACTCACCATGCTGAAGTTCATAGGTAAGTTTTTTTGTGCAAAATCCCAAAGCAAGCCTCATGCCAAACACTTAAAATAATATGTAAATATGTATAATATCATTTACAGCATGAAAATTGTTAAATAAAATATTAAAATAGAATAGGTATGCACTTTCTTGGTCGATTACAATTTTCATTGTTTTAACTTACTGTTTCAGAATTTGTTTCTGTCTAAGAATTATAAATGACAGCATACAGAAATATTTAATGCATTGTAATAGCAACTGATTCATTGGTAAGGAAAAGATAGCAGGTTCTGCTGGATGTGCCTCATTCTTTTGTAGCTCTGTCAAACTCCATCTTGTCAGCAGGGAGGCATTGGGAGTAGTTCCTTCAAGTCACACTTTTGCTGTGAATGTACAGTATCTTAAAAAAGTGAGTACAGGGAAAATTTCCAAACTATGCCCAGAGTGTCAATATTTTGTGTGGCCACCATTATTTTCCAGCAATTCCTTAGCTCTCTATGGTATGGAGTTCACTATAGTTTCACAAGTTGCCACTGGAATCCTCTTCCATTCACCCATGATGACATAGAGGGCTATTGGATGTTAGAGACCTTGAGCTCCTCCACAGACACTAGACAATAGAGTTTAGGACTGCAGACATGCTTTTCCAGTTTTTCAGTTTCTTTAGCAAGGCAGTGGTTGTCTTTGAGGTTTGTGTAAGATTGTTATCATGTTGGAATATTTTCCTGCAGCTCAGCTTCCGCAGGGAGGGGACCATGCTCTTTAGTATGTCACAGTACCCGTTGGTATTCTTCCACCCCTTAATGAACTGTAGCTCCGCACAGCCTCACAGCCTCCTAACAGGATTCATGCAACCCGAAACCATGATATTCCCACCACCATGCTTGACTGTAGGCAAGACACACTTGTCTGTGTACTTCTGACCAGGTTGCCACCACACACTTGACAATATCTGAACCAAATAAGTTTAACTTATGCATCTGCAGCCATGCAGACCAATTTCATACAGTGTGCATCATATGGTCTGAGCACTGACAGGCTGACCGCCCCCTCCACTCTGACCTCTGACTTTATATATTTTCAAAAGCCAACCTCTGGATTTGATGAACATGTGCACTCAACTTCTTTATTCGACCATAGCAAGGTCTGAGCAGAACCTGTCCTTTTAAACAGCTGTATGGTCTTTGCCACCATGTTGCAGCTCACTTTTAGGGTGTTGGCAATTTTCTATAGCGTTAGCAGAGACTATGGATCTTGTATGCCTACACTGTACATTTAAAATATCACCCAACCTTAGTTCAAGATGTACAAGACTCCACTATTTTGGAGTACAGTTGTTGCTCAGGCAAGAAGTTGACACTTGTTGGACTGTGTACTTTATTAAAATATGTGAGTTGTTCTTGATACTTACTTGAGTGGCATCACTGTAAATATTACAGTATAGGAGACACATGTTTTTATGTGCAAATTTCATTAGGAACAATTCCCCTCAACTGTTTGCATGCTATTCATTCATTCATTCATTCATTCATTCATTCATTCATTCTGATTAATCCTGGACAGGGTCACAGGAAAGATGGTGTCTAGCCGGTGGCATAGGGTGTAAGGCAGGCACAACCCTATTCAAGGCACCAAACACACTAGGGCCACTGTAGTGTTATCAGTTAACCTAAGTCATGTCTTTGGACTGGGGATAAAACCAGAGCACCCGGGGTAAATCCAGACCAACACAGGGATTACATGCTGACTCCACACAGAAAAGATCCAGACCTCCCCACCTACGATCGAATGCAAGAGCTTCTTGCTGTGAGGCGACAGTGTTACCCACAGGAGGTGCAGTTGTAATAAAGAGGCCCTGACTGCTATTGCAATCGCTATTCATGATTCATGTTAGCAAGTTGATAGTGTTTTTTTTTATTAAGCCATATTGGTGATGTATCAGAATTCTTGAACTGAAAATGCTGAGCTCAGTTTTACTGATTTTATAAGATTCAGCTTGAATAAAGAGAACAGCATATGCAAGGTAAAACGTGTTGTAATGTTTAGATATAAGATAAATAATCATTTCTTATATTGTATTTTGAAATCTATTGTACCAAAAGATAAGCATATGAGATTGGATGCACTACAAAAGCTTCAGCTTCTCATCTTCCAGTGTCCTCCAAAGTTATACATTGATTTTTCTTTCTTTGTAGATTTTTTCTATTTGATACATGGTAGATACAAAGGTCCCTCTCTGAACCTCTCTGAGTTTTGTTAGTTCCCTTAATCCCTTTAAACTTAATCTCTTTAATACTACTTAGCTCAACTATAGGTTGAAAAGTACTTGCTAAATGTACATTTATTTTTGTAGTTTATTATGTGCTCAGGTGGCATGGTGTTGCTTGTGGTTTGCACAGTCACATCACAGCTCCAGAGATCCCCGGTTTGATCCCAACTTTTTTTTTTTTGATCCCAACTCTGGGTATTCAGATTTCTTCTCACATTTCAAAGATATACATTGGGTTAATTTGTTTATTGATTACATATTTACAACTGATATAATCTTTCAATTTACAGTACAAGCAAATGTGGGTTAGGGACCAAGGTCCCAACATCTATGATTCAGTTGTTTAAGTTAAGATTAGCTACCTAAAAGCTTAATTACACTTTACATTTACACTACCATTTTGCCCCAGAAGCTTTGCTTTCTGAAAAGAAAACCTGTGAGATCACGATAGGTAAGGTACCGACATGGATTCATATGTACCACATTTGGAGAAATTAAAAAAATAAAAATTGTATTGACTTTAATAACATTAATCAGTGATGAACCAAGTAGAAGTCCCTGACCAGATGTCTCTGGTGGCTTTGATACTGGCTGAAGGCAGATTGGTGCATTCAATAGATTTCTTATTTTAAGTAGCCAACTCAGATACAGTGGTCAGACAGAGTGAACAGCCAATCATTTGATTCTTCTTTTCTCTGAACTGATTGCACATGTTGCACAACAAACGTGAAGGACCCAGGGGTTGTCTTGCCCACCAGTTACACAGTTTAAATAAATTCAAAAACAGTTAAAGCTGATATGATTTCTTAATAAAGAAGTTATGGTATGAGCCTTGAATATTCACCACATATGAAACAGTGTGTATTGCAACTGTTGTAACATTCACATGGCATTTCTACTGTACATTCTACTGTTGAATCTTCCTGTAAACAGTGCACCCAAAAATGTTCGGGAAGCAAAGTCTTTGTTTTCCAGTGTTGTTATTAGAGAGAGGGGGGCTTGTGAAATGATGTGTTGATTTGCCCATGAGTCAGAGCAGAGTGATAGAGAAGCACTGCGGGATGTGACAACAAAAAAATGAAGGGCACAGAGTGTGTGGAGCTAGTTTATTAGAATGCACAGTTCACAGACAGTTAGTCGGCAGAATGCACAGGCCTTAACTGATCATTAGTGTGTCACTCTGGAAGGCTTGTTCTGGTGGAGGAGCACACACACACACTGTTCCTGTTACATTAACACCTTTGCCTTTCTGCTCTGTGTTTGTACACTGTGATGCATTGGCTCTCACTTTATTGAATGGGGTGCAGTGTGCAGACTGCCATACAGGTGTTACTGTTTTTGTTGGTTTATAGCAGTGTCAATATACCTGAAGCACTAGCTTAAAAAAGTTGGAACAGTATTGCAAATGAATTATTCTTTGGAAAAAATGAACACTGTGTGCTCAGGACCAGCAACAAAAAAAGGACCATGCAGGCTGTTATCAGCAACAAGTCCAAGTCCTTTCATGGTATGGGGCAGAGTCAGTACCCTTGGCAAAGGTAATTTACACTGCTATCACAGCATTAATGCATAAACATACATTATGATTTTAGAGCAACATATGTTGCCTTCAAGATGACATTCCATGACGTTCATTAATTTTTTAACAAGACAATACAAAACCACATGCTAAAAGACACATTATAAAAGCATGGCTGTAGAAGAAGACGGTATGGGTACAGTCCTGATCTGTCCCCAAAAGAGTGTGCAGAGCTTTTCAAACGAATACTGCAACGTCAATCCTATATTGTTGAATCTTGTTTGCATGCAGAATGGAATGAAATAACACCTGAAACTTTCAATCACTTGGTATCATTTATGCCAAAACATCTTTGTAAGTCTTGTCTTTTTAACAGACAGCCTTATCCAGAGTGACTCATTCAATCCATCAATTTAGGGTTGGGGCATTGCTCAAGGACCAAACAATGGCAGCTATACAGAGGTGAGATATAAACCCTGAACCTTCTGGTCCTCAGTCCAGTACCTTAACCACCGAAGCACCACAGTGAAAAGGAATAGCAGCATTACAATGCATTAAATGACTTATCATCCCAACTTTTTTGAAATGCGTTGTAGGCATGCAGGAATAGGTGACCATGTAATATGTTGGCTTAATATTGTCTGCAATTAAATAGTCAAAGTACTGTAAGTCACACTGCATCTAATTTGCATTTTTTTTTACTATCTCAACGTTTTCTGATTTGGTGTTGTACATGGATTTAAAACTTGTAACCACATCAGCACTATGGAAATGGGATTCCCCAAACCAGATTTAAATGAAAAATAGATTAATTATTATTATTAGGATTCAACCATATTAAATTGATTTCTGTTGAAATAAAAAAAATACAAATAAAATGCTCACTCCAAGAAATCCTTTAGTATTCCACAAATGAAATCATCAATGAATATGAGACGTGCATTGTCACCCTCCAGTGGGGTCCAGAAGTATTGCTGCAGTGTTTTTTTTTTGTTTGTTTTTTTTTTTTTAATGTATATAAAATGTCTTTCGCACAAAACTGTACTACTCTCAAAAGGTAGATATTGAAATATCCTCTAATTTTTAAGAGCAGTGTATTTATGGTAAATATCAAAAAAATGTGTGAATTTTCTTTTAATTGTCAACATTAGTCCTGATATAATCCTTATTCAACCTAAATACTTGTAGTACTGACACTTGGTTTTCAAGATGGCAGCCATGTTCTGGACAAAGCCTAAAAGATAGGCCCCCCTCACCCATTACTTACTGGGGTATTCAGATATATGTCATGTCTCTTTTGTTTCTAAAATAAAAGGGTGTCCTGTGACTTTTGACCCTGTGTTATTGTGTGTTTAGGCATAGCTATTCATTTAAATATATTGAACAGTATAAATCTCTGATGCTCGTTCAATGAATAACGTCATTCTTTGGCATTAGTCTAAACAAAGTGTTTATATTAGAAAGTTATTTCTAAATGTTACATCACTGAGTTCACTCAAGAGAATTGATTATAAAGTAGGTGTAACGTGCAAACAATTAAGCCTCAAAAATAGTTTGGCTTCTTGTCAGTTTTTATACACATTATCATCAAACCAGATATGAATCCACTTTATTAATTAGTCTGTTTTGTAAGCCACTAAGCACACATGTATGAGTACTTACCACAACATTATAGGACTACCACATAAAGGCTAAAACGGCGATCAGTAGTATTTATTTATAACTAATAGCTTTGCTTACATTCTATGTCTATGTTACTTCAGATGTTAAAACGACTGAAGCAAAGTGAGCTTTGTCTTGGCATATAGTGAACTGTATCATGTATTGTGGCCAATGAACCATTTTGTGTATTAATCACAGTTAAACGTGAATTGGGAGCTTGTGGTCTGTTGCAATTTATCCAAATAATCATCAATCATTTTTGACTTACAGTACTTACAGTATGATTCATATGTATATTCATATGTGTATTGATTGGTGCATGCAGAGTTTCTGATTTAGTATAAACTACATAATAACACTATAATGTATGCTAGAATGTTTGCTTACAAAGGGTAGGCTGAAGAGCAGCTAAAACATTTGAGTCTCCAGAGGCTATAGTGATTGCTGAACTGTGGAGTGTGTGCATTCATGTGTTTGATTCAACTGTAAATTCCCTGGTAAAAACCGTTGGCTGGCTGTCAGCACCAGAAATCCATAAAGGGAATAGGATGTACATTGACTGATGTGGCGCCTCCTAGATTGCACTGTGAGAGGGTTTTTTTTTAATGGAGTGTAGCGATATCATATTACTGAGTTAGGAACAGTCAGACAGTTTTCACACTGCCCAGTCTTACAATACAAACCACATGGACACATACACTACCTTTTATTCACATTTTACTTTAATCATCAGAATTATTAAACATGATTTAAATCTACTTGCTGTCATTGGTGGTATAGAAAATAGGTTTCTCTCTGCAGTAGAGTGAGTGGAGGTCTATAATAAGTGAGTACTGACCTGCTTCTCTCTTCCCTGGAAGCTCTGTCTGGCACTAAGATAAGACTGTAGCTGGAGGAATGGGCAGCCCTGTGTGTGTGTGTGTGTGTGTGTGTGTGTGTGTGTGTGTGTGTGTGTGTGTGTGTGTGTGTGTGTGTGTGTGTGTGTGGAGGTAACTGTCATTTCCTTTTAGAACTTCACATTCATCTTCTAAACTATTCCTTATTCCTTATAGTCTCTGGAACCTGTGACCCCCACACTCATCAGTCATTCATAAAACTAGTTAACTATTTACTGACAGCGAATCCTTTCGGAAGAACGAATGGCATGATGGTTAAGAGCTCATTTTGATACAGTTTCTGAGAATAGATGTTACTAAAATTTACAAAACATGACCCTTCACCATTATTATTCACAGTAACAGGTTTTCATATGATAATTACCTTTCTTTTCTTTTGTTCTTTGTCCTCTTATACGTCTTATACGTTAGCGGCCAGATTTGTAATTATACTTACTTTGTACTTACTTGAAGATTGAATCTCTCTATCGGATTGTGGATAGTTTTACAGTGATTAGTATTGTTGCCTTACAGCTCTTGAGATCCCCAGATTGATTTTTGCCTGTGTGGAGTTGGCATTATCACCCTGTGATTAGAGTGTATACAAGACATGGCTTCTAATGACTCTGTTAAGTGGATATATGCTGAGATTTTTTTCCACTGCATAAACACCTGGTCAGTGATGCTCCTACAGTTGTATAATAGGGTTGGGATGGGGCATACTGACAGTTGTATAGCAAGGTACATCTATATGGTAGGTCTTAATAAAAAAGGTCTGATTAAGTGGTCAATAAGCGTACATTATTTTATTGATAAAAATCAGCATCAATATATTTTATTGCACCTTGTTTCAAAGAATTATCCCATGCGTCATGTTTCATATGATACTCTATATAGACAAAAGTTTGTGAACACTGGTATTGAATACTTCAGTGTCTCTCAATTTGACACATTTATAGGTTTTCTCTTCCAACAACAAAACTTTCCTCTCTTTTGACATTAAACATAGTACACAGAGACCTGGTTTTGCAAGTTTTATTGAGAACTTGACCTCAACTCCATCAGACACTGGAAGGTCAATGTGTGAGCCAGGAATTATTGGCTATCAGTGGGACCATGGTCAGTGGACCCTCATGGGGTTTTAGAGGGTCTAACTTAATCACTAAGTTATTTTATGGAAGTAGTTTTTGGAAATGGTTGCTTTCGCCAAATGTACAAAGAGTTCTATCACGTTAAAAAGGTGTCATTATGCTGAATGTATTTGTGTTTTTAACATCATGTCATCATCGGTGGACATATTAATGACAGGAGCAAGGTTACAATACATACACACTAAGGCATATTAGAGAGACCAGTTAACCTACCACAAGTCCAAACAATCTAGGGTCGGAACTGAACAGGGAATCTCTGGAGCCAAGCTAGGCAAATACTAAACATGTGTGCAAAATGCTATTCAGAGCCTTGATTTCAGTGTTATACTCTGTTTATTTCACAGTTACTGACGTTTATAGTCCTTGTTTTTTCACAACTCTCAATCACTACATCCTCGTGTTATTGCATTTCTTATGTGTGTCTTATGCTTGTAGGCAAAAACTGGGACCTGAGTGCTGCTCTGAATGATTATGAGCAGTTACGGCACGGTCACACTGCCAACCTGCCCCAGGTGTTTAATGAGGGGCGTTACTACAAGCAACTAGAGCACAGCGATACCCCTCAGCACCTTAACAAGCTGGAGTCATGCTTGCAGAGACAAGAAGAAAACACTCAAGGTACGATGAAGAGCTACCCTCCTGCTTTCCATGACTGTTCAGGACGAGGAGGAGGAGGAGGCAAATATTTAACAATCAGTTTGGTGACAAATTAACTGACTTCCAAGATAGCCATTTTCCTCATTTCATACCGTATCAATAACTGGACAATGCACAACAAAATGACACACAAACCAACAGGACAGTACAGCAATGAAAGAGAGATGCTGTTATAAAATGAGAAAATGCAGGTAACGAGGAATTTAAAACAGAACAGAGGTCAAAATTGATTGGCTAGTAAGATTAAATACATTAGATTAGTTACGTGCTATTATGGAAATACTATTCGTTAGTTTGGAACATAACCTGACTCATAACATGAAGCCTACATTCAGAGATGGAAAGAACTATAAATACTAATACTTAAAAATGTGGCTCAAGTACTGATTATGACTGTGTATCTGGTGATGGAATATACAGAATTATACTTTGTATGAAGCAAGTTATTTGAATACACAGGACAAGTTATTTGGAAGGTACTGATATTGAGTTTTTAATAGAAATATATAAAGCTAAAGTAATGTGATACTGTATGTATTACATTACATTACATTACATTACATTTGGCAGACGCTTTTGTCCAAAGCGACTTACAATAGTTAAGTACAAAAA
>JAUZST010059229.1:0-50054 GCA_034779995.1 Parotocinclus haroldoi
AAGCACCACTACTCTTTTAAAACAACCAGTCTGCTCTTTTAATCAGCATGACAGAGTGATATCAGCTGTCTTGTCCTAATTAATCTTTTCTCCTGAACTAATAAGATCATCACTGAAATGATGTTATCAGGCCATTTTGTAGAGTTGAATTGCGTGTGGCTGGAATGCAGTAATTTTTGTGATCATGGCAGGGAATGAATTTACATTACATTAATTGCAATTCATCTGATCTCTTTTACAATCTAGATTTAATACAATTTACAAAAATAAAAAACGATGCATAAAACTTTGTGAAAATCAAAATTTGTGCCATTCTCAAAACTGAATACCTCCGTGACTAATAAACCGTTTTTAGCATATAGGACAGCATTAATCTTGCCAAATCTGTGGCTCAGCAAACATTTTTTACAGTCTGGCCATTGATAATATCAGAAATTGTACAAAGACAGCAACATGAAATATATTTGTGAACAAAATGCACCTATTTTTTTATTCTTCTAGATCATCTTAGAATTTAAAACCAAATATAGCATATATCTGTGCTGGAATGGCAATAAACCCCAATCATCATCGTCATCATATTTAAACACAGCTGTCAATTTTACTTATTCTATTTTATTTCTACTGTATTCTTTAAACATTTAACAACAGCCAGCATTGTTTCTTTTTGTTCAATTTCCAAATTGAAATTATTCATTTGAAAATTTAAAGTGTTGTTAGCATGAGATTTGCATGAGATCTATGAGATTTGTAAGAGGTAGCTTGACATGCTTTGTACAGGTTACTGATGAGGGTGTTGTCAGTCTTGCATCTGGAGTATGCTGCCAAAACTTGAAGGTACGGTGGACATTAAACAGTGTTTTGTTCCCAATAACAGCTCGTTGAGAAAATTATATTACTTGGCTGTTGAGCAGTGTTCAAGATATAATAAACTGCTCACAAAAATTAGGGGATGTTTCAGAATTAATATGAAGAGGATCCCACAAGAACTACTGGACAATCTGATCCTGTTCACGTTCCATCACTGTCAGTGTGTTTTGGCAGTCTTGGGTGACCATACACCCTACTGAACAGTCAATGTGTGGTACTTTCACCCAGTTTAACATGCTTTTGTTCTCCCTCATAAATATGTCACTTGCTAATCAATCACCATAATTGAGTTTGCATAATCAAACAACGTTCTATGACTTTTCATTTGCTTGTCTGATGATCTTGTTTAAGAAATGAAATTAAATGCTTCTTTTTATTGCTTCATATTCATTTTGAAATATCCTCTAATTTTGTAAGCAGTGTGGTTAAATCTACAGCCTGGATTAATTTGGTTTATTCCATCCCTGTGCATGGACCTACTTCATCAAATCTTTTTCTTAAACAGGAAATACAGATGGTACGATGCCATAACTTGACAGACAAGGCAGTCATTGCGGTTCTGTCAAACTGTATAAACATCAGGATATTTAATTTTCATGGATGTCCACTTATAACAGGTATATTTTTGGACCTTTTATTACTTTTTGATGTAGATGTTCATGTTTCCTGTTGAAAAAGCATATTTGACTTGTGTTTTAGATCAATCCAGGGAGGCACTCCATAACCTTATTGGGCCAAATAAACTCCAACATATTTCCTGGACGATTTACTGAGCAAGCCTGCTCTGTGGTGCAGCTTGTGGAGCCACCGTTAACACTTCAAAGTAACTTTTTTGTTCAGATGCTAAAATATGCACTTTGTATGTCTTGTGTAAAATTCCATTAGAGGAATTTTAATGTTTTGCATCTTACAGTTGAGTAGGTGTTCAATGGTATGAATGTGCTTAATATTTATGGCAACACTTTGTAATATGCATGAATTCACTTTGTTTTATAAAGGGTTATAAGTGAAGAACCTTAATTTATTAAATACAGTATTTCTTAATAAATAAAAAAATGTATTGCTCAAACTGTGGTAAAAAAAACTTTTTCAAAATGGTAACAGCAATATTTTTGTATAAACAATTGACCCCAAAATATTCAGCTCACAAATATTAGGGGCTATTTTCAAATAAAATAATTAAATATCCTGTATTTTTGTGAGCAATTTATAATTAATGTAAACTACCATTTATATTCCCTGCCCACAAAAATTAGGGGATATAACATTTCATTATTATAAATTTTTGTGAGCAGTGTATTAGCTGTCTGTCAGCGCTATATAGATAAGATACTTAATATTCTTATACAATATTTACCTATTCTAGACATCTGAACAGTATAAAAATGCTATAATGGTTGTTGGATCAGTGATGTCCAGGGGCATGTTTCTGGTATAAAATGCTCCATTTTGGATAAGAAGGCCAGAAGGAAAGCACAATAGGAGCCCGAAAGACCGACAAAGACTGACAGTCAAGAAACAGCATTGTCATTGGCAGAGCGTATTTTCTGACAGAGAATTCAAATTAATCTCTCTCAAGATACAAATAAAGACAAAACAGGACAGGCTGGATCTGCACACTGCACAATATACACAACAATCAAAATACATTCTAAGATTTAATAAAACCACACATTCTTTATTTTCTTAAATAATTGAGGACATTCATCTGTATGTACCCAAAATAGATTTGCACCTAAATGCCAAAACATTCAATCCTCTTACCTTCAGTGTTATATATTTTGTCAATATATGTATGAGAACTGTTCGTAGTAACATTCTAATTTGGATGCAGTTAACTTTACCATATTTCAATATGTTGTCTAGTTAATCGCATGCACCTTGCCTTTTGTTCATATTTACTGCTGATAAAAATGTATAAAGTCACAGTACCTTATCAAGGCTGCTCAACAACTAGTGTAAATACATCCATTGTACAATTTTCAAGCCATTTAAAAGCAGAAATAGACTGTTCTCTTAATCAGGTCTGTAACACCAGACCGTGCCATTAGTCAGTCCGTAATTCTCCTGTTTTACTGAATCAGGCAACTCAAACCTTGCCCGTTCATGCAAGCGTGCCTTGATGCCATCGAGCTGAACACGTCCTGGATCCCCAATTAGAATGGTTGTCCCATATTTTTTAATGCATGTCCGAAGCCACTTATGCAAGTCATTTGCAAGAGTTTCATCATAGAACATGTCTCCCAAGAGGATGAGGTCCCAGTTCTCTGGCTCTGAACTGATTAAGTTCTCAGTCATACAAGGCAAAGGCTCTATACCATTCAGCTCACAGTTCAACTGGGTAGCAATGGCAGCAACTATGAGGGGGAAAAAGCAAAATGTTTTTTAGTATTTCAATTAACTGCGAAAACAAAAAAAATTAATTCATGTTCTAATCTGCTTCTTAATAGTCAGGGTTGCAGGAAAGCCGGTGCCTAGCCTGCAGCAAGGACACAGGGCAGGAAAAACCCTACACAGGGCACCAGTCCATCACAGGGCACACACACAATATGAGTGGTGCATGGGACTGCCTGACTTTTGTCTGTGCAAAATGCAAGCAGGTTCTTGTTCAGCATCAAGTGCTGTAAGCTCTCAGTTGCTTGAAAGCATGTTTCGGTTGGTGCTGAATTCTACAATAAAAAATAAACAATGAATACAGCAAAATACAGCAAGTCTGAGCCGTATGTACATCCAAACATAGCACTGTTTTCAATAAATTGCCAACATAAATGGTTTGACCTGGATCAATGTCATTTGCCACCACATGAGCAGCTCCACTGAGTTTGGCGGCAATAGCAGAAGCTCCACAGCCACATCCGAGATCCAGAACTTTTCTGTCTACTGACACTTCTGGACTATTTAAGAGATACCTGAAAAACAGGTTAACAGTAAATAATTCAATTCCAGTAGCATTATGCATGTGGGGTGAACACTCCTTAGATATATAATTATTAATTCTAATTTTGAAATATCCCCTAACTTTTTGTGAGCTCTATACTTTATCCAAAGCAGATCTATGCAATAAGGGCACAGTTCTCTGCTCATAATGACATTAGTTTAGCTAAACCTTTACCCCAGAGTTATCACTGATTAGACTTGTAATGAACTGGACACAAATGAAGCACGTAGTATTACCTGGCCAGTGCCTGACCCCCTGGCCAATAGATCGCCCAAAAAGGCTCAGGAAAAGGCCACAACTCGGGTCTCTCGTTCCAAAAGCGACATTTTGGCGTGAAGAGTCTTAAGCAGATCTCTGGTGTTAAACTGTTTCCTTTAACGAGCTCAGTGTTTTCCACAATAAACCGCTTTATCTGGGCTGACCTACACTTATCCACATACTCTCGTCTGTTTTCGCGTCGAACGGTCCAAAGGATTTTTCTTAAGCGCCGACATCTGTTCATATCGCCAAGCGCAGAGACACCTGAACAAGGAGCTAATCAGACTCTCAAAGGGTGAAAATACACAAATCAACTTCAAAACAAACTTAATTCTGCAAACAGTTATCGGCACCCCTGCTCCACTTACATCAGGAAAAGACATGACATCTACCTAAATGCGCATGCTCACGCACACCAACGCTTATTCGTCCATGTTTCGTCACTATATTAGGAATTGTCGCCACCTAGTGTAATCTAGGAGCAGCTGTTTCTACTGGTTCCATTAGATCTGTTTTGTGCTGTTAGGCTTTTCTAAAAGGTTATGGATTAGCAAGCATCTGTAGTGGTGCTAGGCAATTAAGATGTGTTTGTTTGTTTTGTTCTTTTAGGAAGGTCACGAAAAATGGTTCAGTAATCAATTCTGCTCATACACACACGAATTTGTTTCTATGCATCATGTTGGTAAACGCTCTTGCTCTCTGGCATTTCTTAACTGATACAGTGCTGCTTTAATGACTTTGTTAATTTAAGAAGCAAAACAACGAAATCTAAAATGACTTCCAGGTTTTTAACAGTTTTTTGTGACATTTAGAAAGAATGCGAAAGTATTTTTATATTTTAAAAAATATTTCCTGATGACATGAAACTATAAGCCCACTGTTCATTAAATATGACGTGCTGTCAACGATCTCCAAATGTGCTTCTAATAGCTTGGTTAAAATGAACACCTGACTGGAATTTCTAGAAATAATAAAATCGATAGCAAATATGTACAATGATTTTTAAAAATACACTTAAATGTAACATACAAAAACAATAAATAAGCAGTATGCTCGCCTTTAGTGAGCTTTAGTGATAGACAGATCAAGGATGTAGCCAAGTTTGTGAATACAGATCCAGTGGTTCTTATAGGTTTAAAATATTACTGATATTAGTTTGCAAACTCAACTGAAAACGTTTTATTTTCACTGTGCTAGGAGTAAAATTGATGTGCTTACCTAGCTGGAAATTGGGGTTAAATCAAAGTTAATGTAAAATTATCATAAATATTTTTATTGCAATTTTTGTTTAGTTTTAAGGATACATGGTGCGGTCATAAAAGAAATGACACAGACATTAGTTTTTACTATATGATGACTTTGTGATAAAAATAGGACATTATGTCTGCCTTTCTATGTTCTTTCAACTCTACATTTATTTTGGTTATGTGTAAGTACAGCCAGCCTTTATTTCCTTGACTCGGGAATACAATAATGAGATAGGGTATTTGTTTTGAACCTTTACAATTCACAGCGTGAGTAAAGTCATACAATGAGAAACCCCAGAGTAGCATTTTAGGGATTGGTGACAGAGTTGTCAGTTATGTGTGGAACTGCCACTTTGGTGAGCTTATTATTCATAGAGGGGGAGGCTGGACACACAGCCTGTGTTCCACTTGACTGTCACTATGGAGACTTGCCATCAAGGCCAGAATAGCAGCAGCTTGATTGTAGATTAAACACAGCTTCGAGACATAAACACTGAATGACAGGAAGAAATGTGAGCAGCAGAAAAATAACTATATACAGAGAGCAAAGGTAAAGCTTGTTATTCAAACAAATTATTGTTATTATATCATTATTAAAGCAGTGTCTATGTTTGTTGTTTCTGTTCTGTTGTTTATGGTTTCTTTGAACCATCATTGTTTTGGTAGTGCTGTTGCTTGCATGCTGGGGTGTGAGATTTCTCCGGGCTCTGTGAAATATTGCTAGTTTAGGGTAGGGCTGGAATAAAACAAGTAACAGAACATACATTAACAATGAGAACATCACGTCATGAGTAGTCTACTTTATACTGCTGGCTGAAAACATTATACCAAGTACAAGATCTCTGTCTTCATGCAGGTTGTTTGTGATTGTGAAAATGGCCAAGAGAAGTGAGGAGCACAGATCTACTAAACACAGGGGTTACTTGCAGTGCAATAGTTTAAGTCCTCAAGATATCTGGTGCTCTTTCAGGTCTGCAAGCCCCAGCTTTCTCTCTCAGTTTGACTTGTGGGAGAGGTCCTTTCTTAAATCCCAGGTAGGTGCAGAATAGAACGAGTGAAGTTTGTTGTATGGAAATACACTGTATATTTCTAATCCTGTGTTTTAAACAAGTAAAGTAAGTTTGTACTGATAATTATGCAATGCTTTATATTGCCTTAGCAGTTTCTGAGTCCCACTGTTTTTTCAGTCTTCAGCATTGTGTCATGCTGGAGTATATGGATCGGATCACTACAAATTCAGTATCAGGTCAGCTGTGATCTTTGGGCAATTGAGAACTTTCCGCAGAGCTACTTAAACTGACACAATGCCTAGTTACAGACTTTACTGTTTGCTATCTTACATTTTGTTTATTAGATCCCTAGGTGGACATGGTAAAATAAACCACAACAAATCAGCTGAGAGGGAAAGATGGCAGTCTGCTTCAAATCTAGCACCAGAAGGTGTTCCTCGATCCAATTCTCAAGCTGCTCTAGAACAGAGTAACATGAGGAGGGCAGAGCTTATTGAGAAGCTTCAGGAGGTTCATAGTAATCTGGACACACAGACAGACCTTCTGAGAGCCAAGGAGTCCCAGCTTCAACAGCTCAAGCATGAGGTTAGGATTTGTCAGGCCACTGTCAGGACTATGGTGGTCATCCAGTTGTTAGATGGGTTACAGCTGTATTTTTTTCTGTTCTTACTTAATATATCTTACTGGGCCTAAATTCACAAAAGCATTGAAAGTTAGGATAACTTTAAAATAGGATTGAATTTGCTGTACTATATAATTATGACCTACAGTGCTTTTGGGGAACTAAGCTGGTATTTGTGTTTAGAGAATATGCATCAATGCTTCTTTCAATTCTTGGACCACTTCACAGCAGCTGACAAAGACACTAAGTGTTCATGAAGGACAAAAAAAGGCAGTTGAACCAGCAGGCTATTTTGAGGAGAGCTGTCAGTGGAAAGAACATCAAGACAAGTAAATATTTACATGGATCACAATTCTGTTTCACTCATTACATACATTAGATAACTCTGCATTTACCATGTCTACACTGTATGTGCGATTAGATTATAAATAATTAGATTTAAAAATGAAAACATGACAGGCCAAGATAGCAGCTGATATTGGCATTATTTTACAATAAAACTTAAATGGTTTCTTTCGTATTTTCTGTAGACAGAAAAAATACTGTAATATTTATTTAAGGTAAAAAAGTTGCATCTTGTAGTTCATGTATCCTATATATAAAGGGTGCTGCAGCTGGAGATGGACGTTTTGAAGATGAAGTCTAGTCTGGAAAGCAGAAGCTCTGTGCAAACCACAGCATCACATTCCTACACACTGCATAGCAGTACCGTGCCGATAATGAGAGATTACTTTTGTGGAGAGGTAAATCTTTAAAGTGTCATTAATAAAATCATCATTTGTGGTTTATGGGGTTTAAAGGATAACTAATTAATTCTGTATTTTTGTTATCTGAATTCAATATTCACATAACTTATTTCTTCAGTATTTGAGATGCATGATGCATGTAATTCAACCTAATGCACAAGCTGTATTTTTCATAATGAACGAAACATAATTATTGACTTAAACTGCAACTGTACCTCAGCAGAAGTGTTTTGGAACAGTAACAATGTGTATTAGAAAGTGCTGTCTTTTGTTTGGGTGTTCACAGGGGCAGAAAAATGCTGAGAGGGAAATTAAGCAGTTAAAAAAAGCTATAAAGGAGGCTGAAGGGAAAGCAGAGGCTTTAGATGCTGAAAAAGAACTTGCTCAGAAACAGCTCAATTTATGCAAAAAGGTCAGACACTTACACAAGTGTGAGAGGAAAACTTGCGAAGTCAGTCTTCACATTACCCATTTGTCTTTTCTTGTTTTGCAGGATCAGCAGGATGTTTTAATCCAGGCAGAGGAGCTTAAACAGAGGCATAACATGTCCATGAAGATACAGAATGAGTTGCAGGATCAGCTCAATGAGACCCGGTGTCGCCATGGACAGCTGAAATTGGTAAGGGGTTGATCCTCTGTACAATACAATAATAAGCACACTAAAATTTCTAAGTATGGTGCAACATTTAACTCTGTTCCCTCTGCTCCCATAAACCTTTCTTAGGAAAAAGACCTACTCTTCACAAAAATGCAGCGATTAGAAGACAATATAGAGCACCAGAAGTTTATACTAGCCACAGCTTTATCTGACAAAGATCGCCTGCTGCAGGTGTGTTCAATGTTTTTGTCTTAGTACTTGATGAATAAATATAAGATATATTACTACCTTTTTAAAAATCACTGGTTTACAAACATGTGCTCACCAATATTATCCAAGTAAAAACTACGACCTTAAATCGGAAGAAGCAATTATGTGATTTCATACAGGTGACGTCAACAGGTGATTGTAACCATGCTTTTGTACAAAAGCAGCATCCAGAAATAAATGAGCAAAGATGGCCAGAAAATCTGCAATTTGTCAACAAATGAGACAATTATGGGGATTGAAGATCGAAAGGGATTTGCATAATTATCCTTCTAGAGTGTATAGCATTATTATTAAGTAATTCAAGTAATCCGAAGGAATTTCACTACATAAAAGCCAAGGGAACAAGCTTAAGCTGAACAGCGGTCATCTTCGAACAGTGTGTTGTGTGTTCAGAGATGCTCTTCTGCATACCTTGTTTGTAACGAGTCATTATTTGAGTTACTGTTGCCATTTGCTGGATATTTTCTTAATTTTCTGATAGTGTGTGAAAATCCTAGTGGTTCAGCAGTTTCTAAAATATTAGCCTGTATAGAATAAACAACAAATTGAGCTTAAATACATATTTAGTTTATGCCTGATTGGCTTATTAGATAACGAACAGATAAACAAGCTTCCTAGTGGCCGATTTATGTGTTATATTGTTATATATGACAATTATATTATAATGAAATGGTATTCTGTTTCCTTATGTGTATCTATGTAGGACAAGTTGAAGTTGCACCAAGACATACAAAGTCTGGAATTGCAGCTTCAGAGAGCACAGATGGGTAAAGAGGGCTTCACTCAGCAAGTATGTGAACTTCACTCAGAGCTAACTCAGGCCAAGAGCCAGGCCAGCCAACAGCAACAGAATAACATATTAATGAAGGAGGAACTGCGTTCGATCAAAGAGGTCAACATCTTACTCACCTTATCCCCTCAGTATCTGACAAGAAGACTGAAATAGTACAATGGGTTGACACGTTTGGTTAAATACATTTTGAATTTGTTTTAGAAATCAATACTGGATGATACTGAAAGATTTCTGTAAATAGGGATAGTAAAAGTGCTTTCTAAATATTTACAAATCCAACAGAGAGTGGAAATAAGCTTAGTGATTTTTCTTCCAAATTAAAGTCATGTTTTGCTTTCTGAGCAAGCTAGTGATGAATGTCCAAGCTTAAGCTTGCAACAAAACATTATACGCAGTTCTTTCTTTTTCTTTAATATGTGCTCTTAGGTGAATGATAAGCTGTCAGCGGATCTAACGTCTGCCACAGAAAGGCTTGATCTAACTTTACAGCAGCTTTATGAACTGCAAGCAGAAAAGCTTATCCACACCAATCAGATTGCTGCACTGGAGAATGAGCGTTTGCAGTTGATCAGTGAGAAGGAAGAGTTGATGGATGTGTTTGACCCGGGCGATCAGGAAGAGATCAGAAAGCTGAAGGAGAAATGCTGTCAACTCAAGTGAGCTCTGGTCAGATTAATTTTGTTGATGAAAAACAGTAATATTTCAACTTGCTTAGACCAAAGGAATTAATACATCTTTTAATAAAAAAGCATCATAATTAGTCAACTTTGCAATGCACAATGATTAAATGAAGTATTTGTCATATGTTAATGAATATACAATGTGTAAATCTAAACTTATATTACAGATTGTTTAAATAATGCAACAAAATGAAAGCTATAACTAGTAATAGGGCAGATAAATAAGAAAAAGTTAAAGCTGTGTGTAAAAATTCCTCTAAAGCTCCTATTGCTATTTCCGTAAAAGTATTTTCCAAGCTATAGGGACAGTATAAGAACAAATGTTTGATGAACAGTAAAAAAAGATAATGATAATGTTGATTATATATATATATTACTACTACTACTACTACTACTACTACTAATAATAATAATAATAATAATAACAATAATGATGATTTGCATTGTGTTATCTATTCATCGTTGTATTTTCTGCCCTGTGTCTGTTTGCAGAGAATTACAGGAGACTATGGAACATGAGAGGATGGAACTTGCAACACACTGTCAGGGCCTGAAAAAGAAAGTACAGAATGTGGAGGCAGAATATGAGCTTAAGGAGCAGGAGCTAAAGTGTATGGAAAAAAAGATGGAACAAGAAAAGGAAGAGCTGAAAAGAGTGGCAGCTCACTGGAATGACCGATGGCTGGAAGTAGCCATGACACTACAGTCTACTCAGGCACAGTTGGATGAGAGCAAGAAACAACAGCAGGAGACTGGCACAGTAAGGTTTTCCTCACTGATATTACTAATCAGAATCAGAATCCGAAATACTTTATTGATCCCAGAGGGAAATCCTGCTTGTTACAATTACGCCCCTTTACACAAATAACAAACATTCTAATGATTAAAATAAAGATGAATTTAGTTAAAGAAGATTTAAAATATTTATACTGTGTACAATAAAAATACCATAATAAAAGCAGTGGCTATTATGATACTGAAATATGAAATATAGAATAAGCAGTTTTATTATTATCGTACCTATGATGTATTGCACGTCCGGTTCCTACCACCGATGGACGATATTGTCACCCAGTAAGGGAGAAATGAAATGATCTCCTGTGTCGCTCAGTGGTGCACTTTGGTATTATGAGTCTTGCCCTAAATGTGCTCCTGTGTCCCATGACTGTGTTGTATTGTGGGTGGGAGACATTGACCATGATGGCCTGCAGCTTAGACAGCATCCTTCTCTCCGACACTGCTGTCAGCAAGTCCAGCTCCAACTCCACATCACCAGCCTATCGGATAAGCTTGTTGAGTCTATCTGCCACCCTCAGCCTGCTGCCCCAGCATGCAACAGCATAGAGGATAGCGCTTGCCACCACAGACTCATAGAACACCTGGAGTATAGTCTGGCAGATATTGAAGGACCTTAGTCGCCTCAAAAAATAGAGACGACTTTGGCCCGTCCTGTATATGGCATTTTTAAGAATGGCAGCAGACTAATGTACATAAATCATATTTAATGTCAGTCAATGCAATGACATGATAAGAAGTGAATAAATAGATTGTAAAGTTAAATATCAGAAACAAGTTCCATATATGGTTCAGTGTAAGGTTATAAAGTGTGCAGTAGGCCACTCTTCTGAAAATAATTCAATTCAATAAGCGACGTTGAATAAGCCAAACAAACACTCGAACTCTAACAGCTTAATGCTAACTGTGTTGCCAGTAAGATGCATTGCGTTGCGTTCTCTGGAATGTTGACTGTATATGTCATTGGAGGAGAAGGATGAGGAGCTGGTGCAGCTGAAGGGTGAGCTCCAGAAGGTCCTGAATGTACTAAAGAACCGTGAAACTGAGCTGGAGGTGCAGCAGCAGGAGTTGCAGTCTGCTCACAGCCAGGTAAAGATTGTATAACAGCCTGTATAATACTAAATAATAACTAGGACAATGTGGAATGAAATGCAGGTTTGAAATGTGCTATTGTCAAATTCAGTGAGTTGCATTTTATGTTATCATAGGTAACCCAGCAGGGCAGTAAGGTACGAAGACTGGAACAGCTACTGGCTCAGAGGGATCAGAAACTAAAAGAAATGTGTATACATTTACAGTATTTTTGTTAGCATTGAAAATATAGGATTCATACTACATGCTCAATCCAATGCAGAATGGTAGCAAAGGGTGCAATCCTGGAACCGTCGCTACACACAAACACACACACATATCTTTGGAAAGTTGGATAAAACTGGGGTAATTGGAGAAAACTCTGGATTATTCCTTGAATATTTACTGTTACTTATTTCTAGGGATCTTGCTATGAAGGATTTGTTGAGACAGAGAGACACAGTAAAAACTGAGGTCCAAACTGAAATAGCTGTTCTAGAAAATGAGGTAAACAGTTGTACAGTAGAGAATTATACAGGTAGTTATACGTCAGAGTTTAACCCGTCTGCATCTCATAATCTCACTTTTTGTGTATCTTACTGGACTAACACAGCTGAAGACTTGTCAAGACCTGGACACGTATGAAAACATGAATACTCAGCTGAATGGTAACTGAACAGTTGTTTTCTCGTTAGATATAAAAAAAAAGCCAGAGCCGCACTGTACATACAAACTGAGATTATACTCCGTGTTATAGCAGCAGAGTGCAGGAGCTCAGGTGAGCAATGTAAGCAGGAAAGTGATGAGGTTGAGCAAAAATTGAGCAAACAGGTAGTGGCCTTCTCCAGCATTTACACCTCACGAACCATTTTTCATTAAGTTCTATCTCTGTCATGGAATGCATACATACATGTATCACATTTTATTTGTCTAGGTTAAAGAAGAAAGGGACTCACCTATAATGAATAGGACAGAGATAACAGCTAGGTTTGGCCTGATAGATCCAGACCAAAACAGGAGGTTGATCACTGATGAGGTGAGTAATTTGGAACTATATTGCTCACAAAAATTAGTGAATGAAATGTGAAAATCCCCTAATTTTTGTGAAAGGTATAATTAAACTATACTGACTATACCGCAGTGGGACTGAGGTAGCCTAGCGGTTAAGGTACTGGAGGATTGTCCTGGGTTCAAATCCCAGTTGCTTGAATTGTGTGCTATTTTGAATCTGTCTATATGGAAATACTATGTCTGTGATGTGTGATTATTAAAGTGAAAAATCTTTTAATGTGGTTTATGTCTGCACTTCTTATTTATGCTGTAGCTGAAGAGCCTGTTCAAGGAGAGGGAGGTGATGCGTGACAGGGTGTCTCCAGTGATCCAAAGAAAAGGTGGCTTAAAGTTAACTAATGAATCAAGGTAGATATTAACAGGTATTTTACCTAGCCAAAAAAACTCATTTCTATTTGCAGTACTTCTGTACACCACACTGTTAACATATTGTTAAATGTTGACACTTTGTTGTGACATCACTGGATGTCACTTTTAACTGAAAATAAACAGTAATAATGACTGGAATAACAATATACTGCCATATCAAACTCTTGGACAGCCCACAGACATGAAGAGTAGTGAGAGAAAGATGAAGCAGGATTGTAAGCCACATTTAGGTGTGGTAATTTTCTCTAAATTGGCTTTTTATGGAATATAAGGGAAATTATCATATGTCCAATCAGATGTCAATGCAGACATTTCAACAACCTTGTACTTAAACCTTGAGATGCAAATGATCCACAGAACACATTATACATTTATTGCCACTGGTGCTTGTGGTATGGTCTGTTTCTGTTAACACGATAAAGGCGATGAGAAAATGCCTACAACAGCTAGTCAGTATACACTAATAAAATTGCAAGGCAATGTTTGTGTGCCTCTTGGAGAATTTTCTCCCCTGTATTGATTATATATGTTGTCTGTTCCCCATACAAGTCAAAATAATAAATGCATTTTTGCTTAGTAATGATGCACAAGTAACTATATTGCTCAAATAGTTATTAAACACACAGATAATTAGACCAAGTACTTCTCAGTTAATAATATAAGCATATATAATAAGGTACCACAACAAAAGCAAGCAATGGCTGGAATCTGCTCCTCTTAAGAAAAGTCTGTTTATATGAAAATGACCCAATCAAAATAAATGAACCTGGAATAAGGTTAATGACCTTGCATGGTCCTACTTTGTAAATGCTATGTCATATGTGAAGAATGGTGACGAAGAATCATTAGTGTGGATTATCTTGTTGATTCATGGTGTGTACTTCTGTGTTTATACAACACTTATGTTACATCTTTGTCTACTGTGAAATAAACTATTCCTGCTACTACACTGCTACACAGTACTAGGAGAATATGCTAACACAAAACAGTAATCAAAGTTTGGGATTGAACCTAGGAACTATAGATGGAGCTGTGAGAGATCAACACTACCAGCTGATCATAGAACTGCAGTCTTCTCTTGCTGCCTCCAGCTTTGTTTCCCTTATGTAATTGCCCCTCCTATTTGTACAGTTGGGCAAGTTGGCCAGTACAAAAGATAAACTGCTTCATATATAGCAGGATGATAGAAACAAAACAGCTGTAACAAAATAAAGATATGTTACCCCTAATATAAACCCAAACAAGGTCATACTGCCTCTATCATCCAGATGCACACTGTGTAATCAATTTGTCATGTCCATGTCAACCTTAATATATGAAATAATCTTCACTATAGAGTTTTTAGTAAATTACTCCTTTCTGAAATGCTCATCGCCATCAACTGTAAATTTGTAAAACACATAAATTACTCATTTTCTCCAGTGACTCCACTGTATGACTCCAGTATTTTTGACATTATAGCCTATACTATTTGATTGCCAGCGCAGAAAAACATGATTTGTTAAATACTTCCTCTGGTACACAAACATGGGGAGGAAAACCATGGCCAATTAATGATTTTACATTTCAGCCTAACACAAATACAAATTAATACATGTGCTATTTAAAATTAATGATTCAATTTACAAGCATGCTGTGTCAACGTATCAAAACGGGACCGGGTAATATCTGGCCTACTTTGGTTACCAGTACACCTCTAGCAGGGTAGCAAATGAATAAAGAGGAAGTAGGAGACGTCATACGGCTTGTTGCATTAATCAAACTTTAATTCATTGTCAAGCTCCATGTGTAAAGTGAGAACATCAGAGAGAGCACAGTAAACAACGTGCTTTTCTTTGGTTTTCAGCTGTGTAGTCATCACAATACAGTAAAAAAAAAACAACAACAACAAATACTGATAAAGCATCTGCATATCAATAACTTGTATACTATTGTAAGAAATCTGCTCTGTCATAATACAAACATTGAGGTATCTTCATTATTAACAACCTGAGCATATTTTAAATTCAGTAAGAGGTCATTTTAAAGGTTATTCATAAAACTTGTATCTTTAATGCCTTGTTTTTTTCTTGAGCTAAGTCTGTAGTAAATCCTACCTGAACTCACACTATATAAAGAAAATTGAGGTAGCTATTACGTTTCTTCCACTGAGGTACTGTAATGCTAAACACTGAGATCTATCAGAAATTCCTGAGAAACCTGCTTTCCAATATGGAAAGGACTGAAGTTATATTAAAAAAAAAGAAAATCAAGGTGTGTCAGTGACTGTACCAGCATCTCAAAACACTGCAGGTTTTCTTGAGATGAGTTTCCTCACTACAATATGATCAGGTACTGAGAAAACTATTTATGACTGAAAAACTATCCTGAGCTTTCTTTCACTCTGACTTAATCGTTAGAACATCCAGTATGTTTTGATTTCATCTGAAATTTGCTAATTTGCCAATTTTGCTTTTTCACAGCGCAAAAAGAACAATGACTCAGATGTGAGCCTACTTGATCGTCCAACGCCATCTCATGATTGTTCTTTGACATCTGCTGTTATTCCTATACATTATATCTTGATTATTCACTCTTTAAACCAATCTATAGCATTGAAAACTAAAATAAAGCATATTCTTCAGCATCAATATTCAAAACTCTTCAAAAATTAACACCCAACAGCCTTTAAATATCAAGTTTCTAGTCATGGATATCTTAAAAAATAAGGGAAACCAATCTATAATCAACTGAAAAGGTAATAAACTAATTCAAACCGTTTGACTAAAATGACTCAATGTGGTGGAACTGTGGTTCATTTTTAATTAAATAAAAAATAGATCGTCCAAAGAAAAGAAGCACAAATCTGCTACTGGTGGGTATTCATATGGTAAACATTACAAAAACATATTGATGGCAAAATGTCCACTGATCAAACTCCGTGCAAGATTTAGGCAGATTATTTTTGCCATGATTGTTTAGCAGGTGTAGGATTCAATGGATGCATATGCATAGTGAAAGGCATATGGTATGAGCACAGAAAGGTGCTCACAACAGCATTTACATTAAGACAGTTGATATATATTTGCTGTAATCAGATCATTCTCATGATCGTCCTGAGACAGTTTGTAGCAGACGAGTGGTAAAAGGCAGATGCCATCTGCAATAGGGTAAAAGCTTTACAGTTACTCTTTTTAAGTGGAGGTTTCCACATGGAAGGAAAAAGGAGGTAGACTTGGTTTTGACTGACCAATGGATGGTCCAGGGTTCTCCTCATGGGAAGCTTTCCAGGGAGATCATACAGCTGCTGAAAGCTAGGGAGAGCCACCGAGAGAGGATGCCCCAGAGCCAGGGCCCTTGGAGGAAGAAGGAATGCTGGAGCCTATAGTAGGGCTATATCCTATGGATGCAGGTGGGACAGAGGTAGGCATGGTTGCTGTGGACTTCTGAGCATAAAGGGATCCTATATGAAAATGTAGAAGGAGAAAAAAAGTGCAGCATTTAAAAGACTTGCATCAAGTTACATCATGTTAACATCCAAACATAACACCCCAACAAGCAAAGTTTAACATAAAAGTTTAGGAGACATTTTAGCGCATTTCTGTTTCTTTCGGAGCTTCAAGACTGGGAGGTTGGAGAGTTTCTTCACATTAACGTCTTCCAAAAAAATTATTTTTAGATTAAGGTGAGAATGTTGACTTGGCCATTCCAAAACATTAACCTTCGTGTTCTTGAACTGTTCTTTGGTATAACTACTTATGTGTTTAGGGTCATTGACTCCCACATTCTTTTAAGATTCAGTTCAAGGACAGATGCCCTAATATTTACCTTTAGAAATTGCTGGCATATTTCGGAATATAATGTTCAATCCATTGTGGCCAGTTGTTCCTGGCACAGGAATGGACAGATGGAATGCGGATTGTCTTTCTTTTTGCAACTCTACTATGTACATCACTGGTGTTCAGTGCATTTATGAACATCAGACAATGTGAGTGCTTTAGTAGCTACGAAATAACCCTGGGTTTCATTGTAACCTCTTGTCCAGTCTGATGACCATTATTTTGTTCTTTAAATACAACAGCTCACAACTGATTGTCATCTTATTGACAGAAAATAATGGACTTCCCAGAATTGTTAATTGTTATCAACTGTCAAAATGTGCTAAAAACCAAGCGGCGTGTTAGATCCATGCCCAAATAACTCACTAGTAGATACAAGTGCCTACAAAATAGGCAAATAAATAAAACGGAAAATTTTTTCATAGGTTATGAAAGCTATTAATAACATTTTGACACCTACCTGAGTAAATGATTCCATTCACCTCTATTGAAACAGTAATACTAGCTGAACCATTTGAAGAGATACTTAGAGACATGTCCTGCTTTTCCTCTGCGAAAAGAGAGACCATATACATTTAGTGACACAGCTAACATATAAATGTATTTGATGCTTTCTCTCGCCATAGACAATGAGAGCGTTAAAAAAAAACAAGACCTCACCGCGGTTATTGGTGCTGTTGAGGCGCACGTTGGCAGGGTTCACTTGTGATGCGATGGCCAGTAGGTTCTGTTGGAAGGCCTGCTGCAGCAACCTCTGTTGCTCCTCTGCCAGACGTGCCATCTTCCTTTCTGGCCCCTCTGTGGCGGCAGCACCTGTAGCAATCCCGGCTGCTCCCATGCCAGTCTCCAACCGCTCTCGTAACTGTTCCAGCGTGGCAGCCCGTGCCAATTGTTGCTGGTGGCCCAGAGCCAGAGCAAAGGGCAGTCTGCCTGGCAACATGGAAGCTGGACCCTCTTCAGGAACTGAGATTGTAAAAGCACAGTAAGGTATGACTATTAGAAAACCATTTATACAAACAGACAAAAGCACTTTGGAGTCTCAATACAAATAGATCAGAGTGCAATATGTTTTTTTTGTCAAGACAAGATGTTGATTGGAATACTAAACAGCGAGAACATGCTGAACTCAGTAAGCACACTAAGGTGCACAGTCATAAGGACATTGTGTGAACATGGGCCACTAAGGTGCCTGACTCTGGTAGGGCCTCAGGAAACACAGAACCTTAATGGCTTTCTGGCCCTTCCTAATCATTTCCTGTCCTTGCATTTCCTACACACATATCCTGCTTGCTCAACCCATTAAAAAAGGATTTATAGTTTCCTTTTCTTTACCACAAAAAAAAAACATATTTAGAAACAGTTGAGTGGTGTTTTTCCACAACCAAAAATCATATGTATTTAGGAATTTGTCTAAAAGACAAAAACATGAAAAACAACAAGTGGGTGCATAGTGCAACACGACAGTTCAAGTCATATTCAAAAGATTTGTTATCCTTGACAATCAAAGCAAAGTTAAAAAAAGAAAAGTGCTGGGTCCAAAAGCTGTATGTATCAAATCAGCATTTGGTATGGACTGATACTCAGCTTCAACATTCATTCATTATGCGCTGTTTAATCCACATGGGGCCAGCCAGTGCCCACCCGGACGCCGCAACTCGGAGTGCAATGGCAGGAACAACCCTAGACGAGGTGCCAAGCCATCGAGGGGGGACACACAGTCACACACTAAGGGCCACTTTGGAGGCACCAATTAACCTAACACACGTTTATGGACTGTGGGAGGAAACAGAGCTACATACTGAGCCATCGTGTGGCCAGCTTCAAAATTATTTCTGAAAAATAACAAAACCTAGCTATTTGATTATGAACATCTATAACGTAATTGGAGCTACTCAAAATGGCATGCTACGTGATGATAACAGATGGACACAAGATGGCGCTTCAGTTCTTCCAATACATGATGACACAGCGACATAAACACTACTACACGCACAAACCATTCCTCGATTTAATATGGCACTCTTAAATGCCTACACTAATATTGTCCAGATTCTCTGTCTTAGCACTAAAATGTTCGGCCAGAAGGCTAGAGCCATTCCTAACATAAGTACATGAATCAAAAGTTTAGTTACTGGAAAGTCCAAATCACACTAATTATTTATCAGACTATTAAATAGCTAGCATAGCTCTTTAAGATTCAATATTCACAGAGTATTTGTTGGCCTTACCGGTCCCCTTCTTTAGGGCTGGAGTAGGTGTGCTCTGCAGTCCGTTGTTTCCAGAGGTGGGCAGGTGCAGTTTGGGAGGAGAGATGAGGTGGGGCGCACCTCCACTGGGTGAGGGTGAGAAGCGATAAAGACTGCTACTGTATCCAGGCCGACGACCTTCTCTCCGGTTGCTGTCGATGGCGGCCTGTAGCTCTCCTGGAGAGCTAAGTCCTTTCTTCTCACATTCGTATGGGTATAGGTACTTCATATACCTATAAGGAGAACACAGTGGTGCATGCAATATTGTTTCATTTTCGAACTCAAGTTATTTTGTATCCGAAACCATTATTTTTTTTCATGTAAATGCCACTAAGTAAGTATGGTTGGTCATTCTCGTGTCCTTCAATGAATGTTATAAGAAAACGAGTATACTGACTACCGAGTACCATTGACAATTAAAATATGTAGATCTGAGGCTTGAGGTCTGATGGAGCATTCATTTAATTTCATACTCTATTGCTCATTTGCCTATGTAATCAGCTTGTTTGTTTCCAGGTGGCTCAGACTCAAAATCACAATCCAACAGCAAAAGGTTCCTCTCTTTTCACCTCTTTCTACAGATAATATTCTTCAACTTCTCTCACCCAGCAACCCTACCACATCATCTTGATTCCATCTCATCACCAGTGTTACAACAAATCAATATCTTGCTCAATATATTCTTTCCTTCATCTCCTCCATCACCAACAACTTACTGATGTCTGGTCATGATCCTTCTGTCTTCAAGAGTGAAAGAGTTATTCCGATCTTGAAGAGACCTACACTCAATGTCTCAGACATCAACTTCTACAGACATTACTTTCTTTCCATGCAAAAATACTCAAACGTGCTGCCTATAACCATATATCCATCTTTCTCACACAGAATGACATACAGGATCACAACCATTCTGGTTTCAAGGCAGCTCATGCCACCATAAACTACCCTGATGGTGAAAAACTTCAGGCTGACAGAGCATCCAGACTTTCATCGGTTTCGATACTTCTTCACTTTCAGCTGCCTTTGACACAGTTAACCACAACATCCTCCTTTCTCAGCATGTCTGGAGAATATCTCAACATGGATCATCATCTGAAGCTAAACCACAGCAAAACTGAACTGCTTTACATTCCTGCAGATGGTCCCCTTATCAAGATCTTGCCATCTCCCAGATGAACTTGTCCATCAAACCGTTATATATATGAATACATGAAAATTGGGAGTTATCTTTGATAACCAGCCAAGCGTCTGCGCTTACAATTCCAAATTGACCCAACCTTGTAGGTTGCTCTATAACATCAGGACAATTCGATGCTTCCTCTCCAGGGAAGCCATCCTGCTTGTCAGGGCTCTTGTTATATCAAAACTAGACTACTGCATTGCTCTTCTGTTATTCAGTTCACTTGCTCCCTATAGCTTCCCACATCAGATTCAGATACAAAGGTAAAAATGGAAAATCACTTTCTAACTTAAAGTCCCCAATCAAACGACACTCTGTACCTCATACCCTTGGACACACAAGCTTGGCTCACAACTGGATCTTCCATGTAAAATGAAAGGAGAACAAGCATCAAGACTCTTCTCTGTCCAGGTACCCAGGTGGTGAAATGAACTTGCACTAAACACCCGATTGGCTCCCGAGTCTCTTCCTGTCTTCAGATGGCAATTAAAAACTCACCTCTTCATTCAGTACTTAAGCGAAGACTGAAAATGCAAAAATGAAAAACCAAAACCCTGTGCTTGTGTGTTTGTTGATTTGGCCTACATCAGATCATAGTTGGTTCTGGTTAGATTGTGTTCTTAGGGTGTTCTTATTTGTACCGATTTGAGGTTTGGTCTACTAGAAAGAATACAAATCACTTTTGTAAGTTGCTCTAGATAAGGGTCTTTGCTATATGCTGTACATGTAAATGTAAGACCGTGTTCTAGTTCTACAGCAGATATTTTTTGGCTAGGATTTTGTTGCATAAGATAGTTTTAGGAAGTCTAAAGGTTGTAAACGTGATTTACAGAGCAAAAGGTTCCTCTTTGCAGGAGTTTGTTTGAAATCTGTTTCTAGTAGGAGGGCATCTGTTTTGACTGAAAAAACAGCTATGTTCAGGGATCTGGATACTCCAGTGGAGGTGTCCAGAGAAAGGTTGCCCAAGTTAGGTATGCCTAAAGCAGTCTATAAGCAAAAAATGGCCCTTGTTCTGAATACATATATGTATAATATATATAATATGTATGCACATTGTACTCAATACAATAATCTGAATATACAGCAAAAGCCAATATCTCAACCTTGTACTAAAACATCACTGCAGCTTAGAGATTACAAAGAAGTTAGAGGTTGCTACCCACCAAGCCACCATGCTGCCTTATTACAAAGAAATACCAAGAAAGAAAAGCATTACAAAAAATATTTCTGTACAGTGCTGTGGAACCTTACTGTGTGCGAAGGGTGAATGCAGCACTGGTGATGGAGGTTGGCAGATTCAGGCCTTTGGTGATCTCTCTCCAGATTTTCTTATTGATCACCTCCACCAGCCCCCCTTTCTCTGTCACAAGCTTATACAGCTTATAGAGGTCCAGTACCTGTTTAGCCATGATGGGAATGCGGTTCACTGGAGTACCTGAGAAAATAATTTAGATTAGATTCAAAAACTTTATAAGACAAATCACAAACCAAGAGATGACTGCTTTAATTAAAATTGCACATCTCTCAATCTGTAATCTTTGTTCTAGTATTGGCTAGGTTTATGCTTTGTCTGAGCTTAAGCAGTTTCATATTATAAATGGTCTATGGATGTGAAAGGTGAAGGTGGAGGTTGTGAGCAGAAGATGCACTGCCGTGTTTTCAAAGACTGAAACAGAACTGCATTACTATGCTCTCACATTAGATACAAGGAAGATTGGGGGTGGGATGCCCTCAAAGTATTATTTGCATTCTATATTTGTATTTCTTTTGGAAATTTCTGCAGCCTTCTTCCCCCAATTGTGTTTGATAATACATGCCAGTATGCTGTGATTCACTTTTTACCCATTTACAGAGCTGTATCTTATTATTATTGCTCACATACTTTTAGGTTTATTACATAACCTGTTCAAATGTACCCTTCTGTACATTTCTCAAAATAAGTGATTCTTATTTAGAGGAGTGCATTATTACACCACCCATCCCTACATGCATGCCATTCTTCACAGATCCAGAACTACTCAAATAAATATCTTAATATGTGGATGGGATTTAATGGAATAGCTAGTGAAACATTAAAACTGTTTTTGTTTAGAACAATCATTATATGTACCCTTAAAAAGTTTATCTAAAGCATCCAATTTCACCTAAATTATCAAATGACTTTTTCCTACACACTTTAGAAAACAAGACAAAATATTAAGACAGAAAGATGTATTATCTAAAATACATAATATTTTTAAAAAATAAGTAGACAGTTTGATGTGATAACTAACCAGGTAAATTATCGGTGTATAAAAATGAGAAGAACGAGGAGACCAAGCTGCTTAGATCCTGTATTTAAAGTGTGTTGAAGAAGGATTACATCACTACAATTAAACACCTAAACATTTTGAATGGAAGAAATGTTTAGGTAGCGAAACCATATTGGGGGAACATTATTAAAATATTGAAAACATTTTGATATACATATATATACAAAATATTGATAACATTTTTGGCATAGGTGCACATGTTGCAGATCACCATGCTGATTGTGATTCCACAGAGCTTTAACAGAGGTAATACTGAAGCTTCCTGAGGCAGCAGGCCGGCCCTAAAGAGTCTTTAAGTTATGGAAGTATTTCAGACCACAAAAACATTATAACAGCTGTGCTGTCTCACTATACGCACAAGTACTTTAACAAACATCCATTTATTTGTTCATGGGTATGTAGCAAGAAATGTTGCCTACATTCTAAATAAGTTCTCAGGAGATCAAACCTTGATATTTAATCTAAAACCTTGCATTCTAAAAGTAAAACTGAACTCTTTTTCCAGCAAATGCCATCTTCTGTCTCTATAGCCCCACGTAGAAGTATGCCAGTTTTCATGACATGTTCATTTACCCACAGAGCACAGCATGATTTATAACCGCAAACTTCTAAGACAGGAACTAGCACTCTCCAGAGACAGCTAAACCAAGGGCTTGCTTTGAAATGAGTTATTCAATGCTGGAGATGACATTATCAGTTCATCAAACAATCAGTGAATGCACTCTAGCTTAAGGTTAACCTGGGGTCACCATGCTTTGGAATTAGCAACAGGTTAAAAGTAAGAAGTAAAGTACTACCATCAAGGGAGAGAGCGTGGCGTGTTCCATAACTGCTAAACCAATTTAGCTTAAGCTATACCCCACACTTTTACCATTCAGAAAGGTCTGATGGCTGGTACACTTTTTTGTTGCTAAAGCTCTTATAAACATAGCGGACCATATGGGCTGTAGCCAGTCAAACAGAGACGGCATTAAGATAATAAAGGAACGGTTAATGGCATAAGAGCAAGCACGGACATTAAGCAGAGCACATTACTGTGTTATTGCAGGCAGGACCTGACCTTGTTGAGACTTCAATGATTTAGTTACGACTACCAAGCTTGAGACCGAATGAGAGCAAACAACAACAAAAAAACCTTATACTGGACAAAATATATAGAATTTTTCCTAAAATGTCCTAACAAAGTAACGTTGTAACATGCTATAAATTAGTCCCATAAGCATTATTCATTTTATGCATTCGAACCAGAAGACAAACGCAAACATTTTTTCTATGTTTGTTTAAATTTACACCCACTTTTCCAATTTTTTGGTCCATATTAAAAACAAATCTACATATAAAGGAAACTGCAGATCACATTAGGAAGCCTACACTCGGTATAAAGACCAAGATCAGGCACACTGATGTCAGCTAGCCGGAGGAAATGCCGCACTTTGGCTTAAACAATGATAGTCATTCTTACTATAGAGCTAATGAGAAGGGAGAAGTGGGAAGAGGAAATGCACAGTCTATGCACAGATCAGGCATCCTGGATGATATCCTGTGTTCGGCAAAGAAAGGATAGAAGAACTTGGCTGATTTATTCGTCCATGAACATGTGGAGTGCACAGACCTTTGCTTAGGTGTCATATGCTAAACATATGCTATGCAGGTATGGGAACAGATACTCAGAATCAATTTCATGCATTGTTGTGTCCTAAAATATGTCAAAACGCAAATCACAGTGTTGCAACAAGAAGAGCCATAGATATAAATTGCAGGCAGAATAAATTACTAGAGAAAGCAGATACTGCTACAGAGTGCTCCCAACCACTTGCACAAAATCCCATGGGGATATTCCAATCCTTCTTGAAGGAGATAAACATGCATGCTCACGATCACAATCCATATTCAACAGGAGGTAAATGAAAATCTTCAATGTGTGCCAGCCAAACTCTAAATCCTAACAATTACTGTCATTTTCCATTGTCTAAGCAACATGTGGGATCTGCTCTTGGATTTAATCAGTGACAAACAAAATATAGTATAAGGGTGATTCTTCAACCTAAGGAATATTAACTACACCACAAAAAATACGGGATATTTCATTTTGACAAGTGGCATAGAAAAACATATGCTTCGTCATGATGTGTTGCAGTAATGACAGTTGATGCAGTAATGACAATGGTGAAAGAACATGAAATTTCTAAAGCAAGTTAACAGCTATTGTAAAATGCACTTCCAATACATACAAACAACGTGAGCTTTCAAAAAAAACAAAAAAAACAAACTAAAACCATAAAAGCACAAATTAATAAAACTCAGTGGGAATACATAATTGTGCATAATGTAAACGTTTCCCCTAACCGAATAATCCCCTATATTCACCTGTACTCCAAATACAGTGCATATCTAACAGATTTTGTCTTGCATATGCTAATATCAAGGGGTTAAGACAGGCTTACTGGTGCAAAGCCATTTAATTTATTTAGGGATGTGCTAATCTGATCCTAAGGTTCATCCAGGCACATTTGTGTAGACTGGTATCTGCCATTTTAAGTCCAGCCCAATTCAAATCCTTTATTTTTATCCTACTGTAAATCATTTTAGTAAATGATTAAAATGAAACTTATTCAGTGATCATCACGAACACAGTGAGTTCAAACAGCATTTTGAACAGCATGCTGACTGTACAGACAATGCTCTAACAGACATGCCTCTTTATGGTTCAGTTAACAGCAACTGTGAAGGATGTAGACAGAAAAGCACCAAGTAACTTATGGTAGAGAAGAGATGTACACTTAAATTTATGACACGAGAAACCATTATTTAAATCAAACGCCTTAGCTAATTGGTTATAATTTCCCTAAGTAAAAAATGCATGTGTAATATAGAAATAAAATTGGGGCCATAGCATTTGAATAATTTGACTGGATGAATGTGTTGTTCGGATTGTTCAACCAATGGATTTTGGTTTTTCTAAACTAAGTGCTTTTAGGGTACATGTACGATCTAGAAAATAAATTATTTGTTCGTCAAGATTCAACTTAAAAATTGCACTAAAATTAAGGGCAGACATAAATGTGAAGATTAATGTCTTGGACACTGATAAACATTTCAAGCTGTTGGTATTCAGTAGGCATTTTTGACATGAAAACCTAGACTTGCATATTTAACTACAAACTCTCCATTTTTCAGTCTTGCAATGTGGCTTGGCTATATGGTTTGCAAAGGTTTTTTAAGGTTACTACGAACTATAAAGCATTACATGTTTGACTAAGCCCTATGCATTCCAGAGGGTCAAAAAGCCTAACCTCGTGAGCTACACATATCTTAAAACAGTGAGTGCAGAGGGCATGGCAGAAGAGACTATGTTGATCTGTAGACATAATAAAACGGAGAAAGCATGGGGCAGAGAAAGGGGTGGCATGATCTTGACTTGGTAGTGGATATTTCTGCCATGTTATCAAGAAAATTCAGGAAAAAACATTCAGTAAGACAACAAAAATGCACCTAAAGAGAGTAACAAGCCTCAGGAGAGCCAAAGTGGCAACAAAACAGGACATGCCACACTGTTACCTCGGCACAATAGCAGTGCCCTATTTTGCACTTAAAGCAGGGAAGGCGTATTGACAAAACGTGACAAATCACATTCATCGGTAGATGAACGTGCAGCTTTAATGTGCATCGTCTACTGAATGCACACTTCTATAAATGCAGTATGAAATAAAATGTCAATTGTTTGGCAGTATCTTGCTGAAGAGCAGCTACAAACATAGGGTTGCGTAAAATTGGCTGCCAAATATAATTTGTCTGCAAACCCATATGTACGAAATGTCAAAAAAATGTAACTGCAATCTCATTAATAAAGTGTAATTCTTTGTTGTACAGGTGACAAAATGCCAATTGAGACATAAAGTGAACAGTAATCCCCCAGATACTGGTATAATAATTGCATGACAGGATAATCCTTGTTATTTATTAAACTGAAGCAAGTCCTAACCAAAAATTTGGAAGAAATGAACCAATTGTTTTGTTTTTGCAGCTTATATGTTTCCAAACTTTTTAATACAATTTGCAGATAAAGCCCCAAGCAAAATACCATGTTATATGTTTAACCAACTCTTCAGTATTATAAACTTCCTTTGGGCAGTAAGTATGAGCTGCCTTATCTCCTCTCCGTCTCTTTCATGTGGCCTACTGGTGCTTTCAACATCTACAATGTCTTCATTCTTCCACTTGTGTCATTCCCTTCATATCAAAGTTAGCGGCTTACATTTTAGGGAGTCATTAATCTTCTTCAGGATGATAGGGGCCCCTTAATCCACCTCTCCCACATCTATCTGACCCCTCCCAAAGCCCTGAGCAAGTGGTCACCATAGTGTGTACACATACACCCTACTTGAATCCCTTGCCTGAAGCTCATACCTCACTCCTCCTCCACTCTTATCAGGTTTCAAACACTGACAACCAGGACAATGCAGAGAGGCCCAGAAGGATCAAAGTGTATGCGCGCACGTGAGTGTGTAGGTTCGATAAGCAGCAATGTTTGATTCAAATTCCTCAAATGATCAATTAAGAGTAAACTCTAGGGAAAAGCTCTATAAGCAATAAGAGTAAATTGCTCCCGACAGTGCACAGGCCCTGTGCACTAATCCCTAAGCAGATGCTTCAGGAAGGTGGCAGGTAAACATACATGCTCCCTCAGCATACATACGGCTCGCTCTGAAAAGTATAGTAATGACTGAGCAAAACTTCTCACATGGTACATGGAAACTGAAGGGCCTCAAATGATATTTAGAAAACTGTGCCAGTTAGTGTCTGGTTCTGAGTTTTTAAATCAGCCAGAATAATGTCTTTTTAAGGGTGATTACCACTGTTTAAGTTATACCAAATAGCCCTGGTATTCTTAAGACATTTTTAACAGCAAATACTGTAACTGGGGATTATATACGGGGTAACTGCCAAATTAAATACAATATTAATCCTGTCTGCACACAGATTGGATTTTTTTATAGCATTAATTATTGTAATAAAAAATCTGATTAATCTTTATTACTATTAGGTGTTTAAGTCAAATTCACAAAATTGTATTGATTTAGTTCTATATTCCACACTCATCCATGCTGGCTGGGTTCTTTACTCGCTTTGAGATATGAGATTACCATGTTTATTAAGTAAAATAGGCAAAAACATTTACATACTTTGCATGTATTCTTGTTTGTGCAATTTTTTTTTACTAAATCAGCAATGAGTTTAACAGCAAGTACATTATCAAAAGACCAGATAAAACAGCATCTTCTGGCTTTCATTCTCGAGTGGACCACACAAATTACCTGACGACTTTCAGGAACAACATGGGGTCACTAGGAACTCATTTTTCACTCTCTGTCCCAACTAGCATGTCTTTCACACTAAAGCATTTAAACAAACATCATTAATCATGAGGAGCGGAGCCCACTGACAGGCATTTGGCGAGATCACACTTCTGCCATCTACCCTCCATTATCAAGTCTCACTTCTTGACACCCCAACACACACAAGGATGGGGGTTGGCACACCAGCACAAACAGCTCCCCATCTGGTTGAGTTTAAATTGTATGGTAGGGGTTAACAGCCCCGTCAAGCTGTGTCACTAAAAAGCTTAGCCTGTCTGACGGTGCCGATGCATCATTGCATTGACAATATGACAAGAACAGAAACTGAAGATTTCACTTAATTATCTCGAGTGATGTATTAGGAGGTAATTAAATAGTGTCTTTTGTTTCTGAACGCATTCCAGGGAGACTAGAGTGCACCTTTATAGAGTAACATACAGCTCAATGATAATGTAATACTTGCTGGGTATCAGTATCAATTTCCGCTAAGTTTATGTGTTTAAAATGGTGGCCTTCAGGATTCTGAGGATGCAAGCCTTAAGATTACATTTTGAAATTTCTTTCACACATGAGAATATTTCTGTAAATTACAGATAACAGAGTAAGTAAGCAACTTTGTCACAGAGGCAGATCGGGGTTAAAAATCTAAATTTCGCTTACCACAACAATTCACAACATTTGTTTATGTGGTTAATAGAATGTTGCAGATTTCTAATAATAAAATTATATTGTCTTACCTCTTTTCTGCATGAAGGTGAAAAGGTCATCTAAAAACTCTTTTCGGTTTGGGTCACCGTCCAGCTCATACAACTGCAGACAGAAAAGTTACTATCTTTAATATTACAGTCAAACAAATTATATTAAAACTTCTACCAAATACATAAATAATAAATAGGTGATATATAAGGATACTAGTTAAGACACACAGACACACACACATGGACACATTATATAGTCGTGTAAAACAAACACCTGCTTTGAAAATGCATTATATTTGTCTACAGAGGTCCTCCAGATGACAGACTGAAAATGGCTACCATTTCAAAAACAGCACAGTTGCACATTTACAGTGCTTGGAATTTTGTGAAACCTTTAAAATTTTCGACACTTCTGCATAAATGGGACATAAAACATCATCAGATTCTTAAGTAATAACAGTGGATGAAGAGAACCGGATTAACCAAAAGAGACAAAATATTAAACTCAGTATTAGATACCAGAGCATGCAAGTATACAAATGTATTGCTTTGACAATAACTGCAACTAAATGTTTCTGGTCACTGGTGATCAGTCGTATACATCAGCTCTATACATCATCGTCTTACTGCAGATGCCATGACAATTGTCTTTCAAATTTGCTGGTGCAATTCAGAAGTCACTGTTCCATCTGTGAGTGTGTATACATACACGCTGATTTCTCATATCAAACTAAGGACTCAAAATCTGAGTATGAAATCAGGGATTTAAAAACAGAGCTAGGTTTCAACTCAGTAATCATATTTCTTTGCACATCCAAATCTCTCCTCGCAAGCGTAACCCCAGAGAGATTTAGCTTTTTTGTGGTTTTATACAATAACATGGGGCAGGATTTACTCTGCGCTCTCGTTCAATACCATTTTCTATCCTAAAGACCATCAGCAACTCTTTATTCAAGGTCCCCAGAAATCTAATTTTTCATGTCTTAATACGTTTCCACAAACATTTTGCAAAGATCAGATTTTGATGGCTCCCTGAGTACAACTGGCACCCATTTACACCAGGCTGCCATCAAATTTATTAAAACAACACTAATTTCACCTTCAAATAATAATCCAATATATGTTCACATACTTTTGACACACAGTTATGTAATATTATATAATATTCCTCAGTAAATAAATTACCACATATAATATGTTTGTTGTATTTTTCAGTGAGTTCCCTTCACTGTTAGGCCTGGTAAAAAAAAAAATCTGATTACTTATTTTTATACACTAGAAAAATATAAAATTCTGCAGGGTTTACAAACTAATGATCTTGTTTACCTTGGCAAAGTCTCTGGAGGCCTCCCCTCTTGCTCTTCCACCATCGCTTTCTTCATTCCAACTTGCATTACCATTCTGTAAGATAACACAGACATCTAGCTTACAACAGGTGAGTGGCATGACAAAATAAACCTCTACAAAACATTGTCTGGTTTCACTGAGAACACAGGGCCTCACCCTAAAACACAACCAATTGTGCCAGAAGGAACCAGTGGGACTGGTACCTGAATAAGCTCAGTGATGAGCTAGCATGTTAGATCACCGAACCACCAGTGAACATAGAACATTTCTTACATAACTCCTAAACTTTTAAAGAAGACATCAACATATAGATCAACATATAATCATCTGCTAGTTTCATGTCATTGTGACAACAGTGTTTCATTTAACTATTTTCTTCTGAATACTTAAAAAAAATGCTACAATGCAATACATAAAATAGATTTAATCTAATCTACCAGGAACACGAACAGTAATGCAAATGGGTTAAACGTTTCAGAGCAACAGGATACAGCTTTAAATGAGGTTTTATGCTTTACAGCTGACAGGACAATTCAATGCACCGTCCTAGTATAGTTTGTCTTACCATAAATACAGAACTTGCATGAGGGAAAAGCAGAAAAATAAAACAAAACATGATTGAACATTATTATTCACAAGGCTACATAAATGAAAAGTGAACATGCAATAAACTGTGCATATATAGTGCTCCAAGTGTGAAAGCACCAGCATAATACATTATGTATTATAATACAAATAATTTATTTTAGTGCAAACTTACATTCATAAATTAACTACAAGGGTGGTTATAACTTTTTTTTTATAGTTATATTTTATACAGGCACTTTCCGAAAAATCCTTGACCTATCCAACTGCATTCGTGGTTTAGCCAATAAAACAAGTTATAAACTAAGAGGATACACTCTTTATTTGATTACATGCTATCTAGACTGTGCCCCTGAGCAGCCTTACAAATGTCAAGGCAGAAAGGTAATAAAGAAGTTTTACAGAAGTTTTCCCATCCCCCTCTTTAATATGCTAAGTGAATCACAGCTGGGGACAGAATGAGATCTTCAGAGTTTATAGCAAACACAGACCAGCTGGACCCACAGGAGAGGTGAAGCTCAGTAGGGAAACAACTGTGAAATGCAGCCATACTGTGTGGTATTGTGGTGGCTGTATGTGTGAGAAAGACAGATGTGTATACACATAGACAAAGACTGAATTGATTAAATTATGAAATGCTAAAAATGCATCCAGTGTAGCCAAGCAATAGGGACTTTCATTTTATCTCTGTAAAGCTGAACAGCTACCACTGTTCATAGCAGAAGCATTTCAACTGGATGTGCATGCTTGCATTATCTCACACTTGGAACATTTATAACCTGTGCATGCTGTTATCAGGCTTTTGACTCACTAATTATATTATAGAAGACTGACGTCCAGAGAGCAAATTAGCCAAGAGTAGGAACCAGATGACCATCTGGGTCAGAAACAGGAAATGAAGTACCCCTCCCCCATGTTAATTCAATACAAACTGCATAGTTCATCTGTGACCATGTCAGATAATTACTCTGGGAGATAGGACAAACACCTTATGTGGTCAAGTGTGAATACACCATGTCTCATGAGTGAAACACTTCTATTATATAAATTTGAAAGATGTATAAGGATGTTTGATGTGGAAGGCTTTCATTGTGCATCTGTGAAATGCTCCAGCTTGCTCCAGTGTGCTGAATCTATCATAAATAACACAGAGCTTGTGATTCTTCACCAGCAAACGAGAAATTTAACAGCCACAGTAACACTTGTTTGATTACTAAGTGTAAAAAAGGAGTGCACTCCCTTTACATACATATTGAAGAAATTAAGACAAAACAGTGGTAATGCTAATTTCATGCAAACCCTCAATCAACAATTTAATGAAAGGGAAAAAAAGTCAGTCTTGAGTACACAAATTCAACAATTGCAAAAAAACAAGTGTGGAAAAATGTTGTTTGTACAGAATGGTCAGTTATTTATGTCTTCCTCGTGGTCACTGCAGCAATCCTTTCCCATCTCAGATTAGCTCAATCATGCCCAGATGGTGATGGTGAGATGGGGGCTTCCACAAATAGCAACTTATCATTAAATTAAGTTCATTAGCTTCAATACTAAGTCCTGTAATTCACAGCTAAAGCAATAGCTATTCAGCGCTTTGTTTGTTTGTATTCAGCTGATGTGTGGGGTAATAGGGTCCGTATTTACTTATTTTATTTAATAAATGGTCTTAAGCAGCAACACCAGTTTTAAATGGGATTTAGATTACCTTGCATTATTTGGAGTATTCTGTTTTTTCATTCAGCCTTTCAATATTTAGCTATTTTATACTGTTACGTTTCTTTTAACATCACATCAGCACTGATGGCTATATCCATGACAGAAGCAAGGTTACAACTGCACTCAAACATGCCCACACTAAGACACTAAAGAAAACAATTAGCCTAATGCCTGTCTTTGGAATGTGGGATGAAATCGGAGTACCTGGAGAAAAGTCACTCAGACATGATGAAAACATGCAAGCACTATTCAGTCCGAGTCCGGGGTTGGGATCAAACTAGGGATGTTTATTATGAAAAAAATTATCTGCAAGCATTTTACTCAGAAAGCTTTTCCTGTTGTACAGGAACTACCCGTTTTAGTTGGTCTCATTAATCTTGATGTTTTGAAAGAGTGAACTATCCAGCTATACGTAATATCACTATCATATCATATCGGTATCACATTGATTATCTAAAACCACACTACTTGCTGTAATAATTACTATGGATTCAATTATAATTTAGTAATGTAATAACCTTTGTTTTACAAGTAGACAAGATGTATTCATGTCTGTACAGAGGTAAGAGGATCTTAAACCATTTTGAATGGATACAACCTCAAGTCAGGTCAGGACAGGCACTGGAGTGTCACCCCCTCCCTAAAATGGGTTTAGATAAGCAGAGATGTAATGGAGATGTACAGGGACTATCGCGCAGCCCCTCTCTTATCCCAATCCATCTTTCTACTCGATTACTGCAGGCAACTCTACTTAAAAAAACAAACAAACAAACAACTTGCCAACAGTTTTGAATTGTTTCCAGCAGGCCAGCAGGTACAATGTTAGAATCCAAAAACACACATTAATGAAAAAGTTTTGCATAGACTCGAGGCTCTGATCTCACAGACAGCTGTGCTTTGTATTGACAACAATTACTGGACAGTTGGCCACCAATAATGTGAAATGATACCAAATTTAACTAATAAAAATAATGTGTCAGTTTCATGAAACCTGTAGCTGAACTATGATATAAGAACTTAAGCAGACCACAGCAAATAAAATTTTTTTAAAAAGAAATGTGAATTTGGGTAAATGTACTGAGTAAATGCACAGATTTACAGCAAGGGTCAGTGCACCAGACTTTCTGTTAATTGACAATTTATGGCGCAATCCATTCTAATGTGACAATAAACATCAAACTGATTGGTAGCAGCTGGCTCATAGTGCCTGCTCATATTTGATGTGTTGTCAAGGTGACAATTAAATAATGCAGCAGCGTTCAACAACCAGAGAAAAGACTGCTGAACCCTGATACTCCATCACACAGTCTTCACAATACATTTACAGGTAAAGTTTAATCACGCCACTGGTGGAGACTGCACTGATACAGCAACTATGTATAATACTCAGTATCAATGGGAAATGAATAAACCCTTGTAAAAATGCAAATTTATAAATCGTTGAGTAAAAAACAGATAAAATAATATTCAAAGTGTAAAACACAAAAACAAGGAAACAGGACACCCAGAAGATGACGATGATGTGGTTCTGGGTGATCAGGTTAAGGCTGAATAAAACCACAAGATCAGAACACAAGGGGACCACAAGAAAGATGGTGTCACTAAAAAAGGCTATTCTACGTGGGTAATCAATGACATTTCTAAAAATCCTTCATCAGCACTGATACTGTGATGAGGAAGTTTATTTAATGTACTTTAACAATAATGTTATTTAACGTACTTCACTGCTGGTAAAATACATAGTGGAAAACCATTATTAAAACCAGCTTAATTCAGTTGTTTTTTTAATGAAAATTCTTTCTCATGACTACAAAATACCCATTTACTGTGATGTATACATGTGACATTCCCATGGACACAACAAACAAAGCAGGTTGTGTTTTATATATAAGCAGTCAATTAACGCAGACGATTTCTAAGATTATATGTAAACATCACCAGGGTCTCGGAAGCTGTGTAGGTGTTTACTGACTAGCTCTTTTAAGTGTGAAAGGCTTTAAAAAGCCAACCCCCACCTCATTTGAAAATGCCATTTGTGGCATCTGTTCTCTTGTGTAGTTGGTGCCATCAGCAACCCCCCCTCCAACCCCCAAACAGCAATCTGATACCGTTACCACCACAGAGCACCATTAAATACTAAAGAGGAGACATAAAAGGCAGGATAAAAGAAAGCAAAACAAAATGGAGACAAAAAGGGAGACGAGCAAATTCGCAGTCATCAATAAAATTCCTCCCTCATGGCAGAGCCAAACCACAAACCTTCCATAAAGCATGCATTAACACAGTAGCCTCTCCCTCTATAAGTAATAACATACATGAGCTGAGACCAAATACAGTTAAGTTCTTAATATAAAAAAACTGAAAAACTTTATCTGAATTATTATAGCGTCTCAATAAAATTGATAACTATTAATCAAATGGCAAAGCCGTCCTATGCATAAACTGTAGTCATAACTGAACTATTACATTTCACTTGATTTGATGTTAATATGTAGTAACACATTTGCTTTAAATGTAAATAACCCATTCAAGAATGAGGTAAAGGTTTGGTAAGTTATTATTATTTTTTTACTGAAACCTTCACCAGCAGCAGAGTCCACATATAGCCAGCAAAATGTATAGGGTGAACAGGAAATGATATTGCCCACACCCTCTATTATCCTATAAATATATAGTCAACTGGGTGTGACCAAAACATCAGAGTTCTACACATCATGGAGCCACACTTCCTGCTATAACTGCCTTTTAGATTTTGTTTCAAATGATGGCACTAAGAAACTCAAGATAGTTAGAAACCAGTGCAGTCTGTGTCTAAAGTTTAGAAATAAAATAAAATAAAAGAGTTACTGACTACTGAAAATAAAGCTAAGCCTGTGTCCAGAACTCACTTCAGCGTCAATGTTCAGTCAACTTGAGTCAAACTAAATCAATGTTATTGGAGCAACTCTGCAACATCCAAGGCAATTAATTTGTTCATTTATTCATTCATTCATTCTTATCCGCTTAATCTTCTGCAAACAGTTTTAAGTACAGCTGTTACACAGCAACACAAACACTCAGCTTCAAATGATTTAGATTGGTTTCATATATACAAGGCAGAGACAGCTGTACATTGTCTGTCAATACATCTGGGTAAGACAAATTTTAAAAAGCTGCTAGTCAGTACAAGAATAGTACTGTGTTCAGGCCAGACTACATGCTAAGCCATTAGGGCGGTCTCCCATAGCAGAGGCACGTGTCTGCAACACCTTGTCCTGCTGTCTAACAACACTGACTTTGTATCTGACTGGACAGAAGCCAAGACAGTGCTACACTGTAAAGTGCCTGTTCTAAGAAAACACTGCTGGCCAGGAAGAACAGAGGAAATTAAAGTAAGAAACTGCAATAAGAAAAGGGAATAAATTAAAGATGTAACGAATAGCTAGCATTTTGTGCAAGCTGCCAGAACTGAGCACCTTAAAGATATTTTAAATGAAAACCAAGGTCAACATAAGAAGAAGCTCCATATCTGAACATACGTGACTCTGCTGAGAGCATTAGCATTTATACACACCTTAGAGGTGGAATTGTGATAAGCAACTAATTCAAATCAGGATTTTAAACACGTTGTTATTCAGCTTTCACAGAATTAAGGTCAGGCAATATCAAACCAAGAAACAGTAAACAGTATAAACCAGCTACAGTTAGTAAAATGTAAAAACAAATAAAAGCATTTAGACTTTTGTGCCTGTCCAAGCTTTTGTGACCTGGGACCATCCTTGCACTGCCTTCCAATTAGAGATGATACAACATAACACTAACCTGTTTGATCGAGTCATCAAAGCTCCAGTCACCCAGACCGTTAGGCATATTAAACGAATGCTGGTCAGTAGGAGAAGGACTGTCCTCTGGTTCATCCTTCACCTTAGGTGGGGGCGAGTGGGGTCGTTTTTTTACAGCTGACGGGGAAGCAGCATAGACAGGAAAAGAGTATGGCGCAACTCCTACACCCTGCTGCTGAAGAGCCAGGCTTTGCTTCCTCAGGAACTCCAAACCCTCACCTTCATCCTCCTCACTTCCATCATCACCATCCATATCATCATCGTCTTCTTCTGCAGAGACAGGTCCCCTGTTCATGTCATCATCACCCTCTTCGTCTACTGCAGATTCTGCAATGCTGTCAGTGGAAACCCTGTTGCTCTGAGGTCCTTGGTTGCTCTTTAGTGCTTGTTCTCTAGCGAGTTTGCTGAAGTATTCAGGGTTTATCTGCATTCCCTGTGCTCGTGCCGAAGCCATGATGGCATGCTGAGCCGCAACCTGTTGGGCGTACAGGATGTGTGCTTCGCTCAAGTGTCGCTCTTTTCTCTCCATGTCCAATTTTGCCTGCTGTTGTCTCTGGAGCTGCTCCATAACAGCTTCGAGTTTAACACCGGCCACACCACCAAGCGCTGCCTGAGAGAATGGTCCTGACAGACCACTATCCTGAGATAAGACGGGCTAAAAAGCAAAATACAATTAATTTCTGCATTCAATTTTTATGTTCGCGATCAGTGGTAAGCCCGTTTAGAACATTGGTAAATAATTAAACCAGAGGTGACAAATAAAGGACTACGCTAAATGGATTTAGACGTGTAATACTGAAAAGTATTATATTTCTTTGGTCTTTCCTGTTACTGGATCTAAATTGGGGGGAAAAAAACTCAGTTGCTCAGAGATTATCTGACCACAATAGTCAGTGATGCAATTTTCAGGGGGGTAATCAGGCAAGGGCTGATCCCATAATAGCGACTTACTCCCTACTATTAGAATTGCGATTATAAGTTTGCCTGCCCATATGAGGGTAACACCTACTCTGTCAGAAAATAAAACATATAATGTAAATCCACCCTGTATGAAACAATGAGAGTCCTTACAGTTTAGCTGTGTTCCTTAAATAGCCATATGGCAAACATACACTATACCGACTTATACAAGTAACAAAAGGCACAAAGCTTGTAAACTTTCAAGCGCCGTGCTAAAGGTAGTTTGTAGCGTGGCTTTTTCCGAAGGTAAATACAGTAATTAAGTAATACACTCGATGCAGGGTTCAAGACATTTTTTGTTTGCTCAGTTATATTTTCAACTGTAAACATAAGTATACTTGCATGACCACAGAACACAATTTAAATACATTTAAACATTAAACAGTTACGCGTGAACCGCGTGCGTGCCATTACTGGCTAACACACGGCTGTCCTTTGGCCAGGATCAGTGGCCACTTGGCCTGGATGACCGGATTTCCGGCCAAACGCTGTGTAGTTTTTCATTTATCTGATGAATCGATTCAGTCTAAATAAGTTACAGTCTAATTTCGAAGTCAATTAAGTAAAAGTCTTTTTACTTGTATTGTAGCCTATATACGCCGGTCGACGGAGGAGGCTGTTCAAAAGAATGGCGCACATCCAAACCAGCCATCAAAACTACACACCACAAACGCAGAGCGAGCAGCCAGGAGTACTGAGCTGGGCTTTATAACAAGAAGCAAAAGAACCACGAATGCCTACACAGTAAGCGTAACATGCATTTATAACAACGGAGGAGCCGAAGGAAGAATGGAGATACAAACCGGAGGACACAAAACTCCTGTAATCGTGACGTGTACAAAGTGGATTATAGCGTCATTACTCAACTACACGGTAATTTAACAATCCGCGTGGATAAAATGAACAACTGAACCGCATTCGCCGCGTGAACATAGCGCCTATCGTTTTCATAACTCATCGGTGACTACTTGGCCATTAGAGAGGGTGGCTAGTTATAGAAATAGTACAGTAGCTATCAATCAGGCCGTGGAGAGACTCACCGTTTGTTTCTTGCTGCTACTGGAATTGTCCACCATCCCTCCTTTCTGCGTCAAGCTTTATTTTCTCCAAGCTCGATCAACACGCTGTATGATTGCATCCACCCGAGTGCTTAATAGTCCTGGCGATAAGGCTGATAGCTGTTCGCTGCTGGAGAGCAAAATCGATGTTGGGATTAAAAAGCAAGGGGCCAGCGGAAGGGAAACGTGTGCTGACCTCCCCTTCTGAAGTGGCGTATGCGTGGGTACTCCCGCACTCCCCCTGGCTTTCGACCTCCCACACACGCGCGCGCGCACACACACACACACACACGCTGAGCCTAAGACCGCCTCCAGCAACAAGTAGGTCTTGCAATCAGACGCTTACAGAATAATTCCATCTTTACTTATCAATTCATCTTCTATAGCCGCTTTAGGCCGGTTACAATAATCTTTCCATGATTGTGTTTATCCTGATCTAATTTGGCTTGACCTTTACAGCTCTCTGGTCTTTTACTAATCTCGCATTCAGTCGTAATCTAACTTTCCTGGACATTACCCGGCGCTCCGTCCAAAATATCTCCATGCCCTTTATAGTGCATTATAACAATGCACAAGTAACACTGATAATTACACGTAGTGTAATGTACATGTCCATTAGTTTTGCGTTGGTTTTCCTAAAAACAAGCACAACTCCCTCTAATGGTAAACGTGTGTATCAACAGTTATTTCACAACGAGGGTTTTTTTGCACATCATGAAATTGAATGTAGAGCTGATTCAGAAACCAGACAAATTCATTAAAGATACATCTCCCTTTATTAGGTCCACCACTATTTTACAAGCAAAAGAACAGTACACAGGCCAATTAAATATTACACAAATATCATGACATGAGGCAAAGACTTCAAGTAAAGAGGTCCAATCAGTCCTGACAACAGCAACGGTCCCTCAGAAAACTGTCTGGAAAAAAAAACCCAAAAATGTATTTATTGCAATAAATCATGAATAATCTTACTGATTTTATTTGAAAAAATTGTTTCGTGCACATAATTATCCCATTTCATCACCACAATTGTTGGCATTTTTATTATAAATGAATAAGTAATGATTTCTACCATGAACATATGGAAACAATATAAAGCCAAATTTTATTTGCTACTTTATCAGCAAAGAACAGCTGCAATTGGATTGTCCTTTTTAGGTTAAATACTTTGCAGAGCAAATATTCAATTTAGCGCAAGCTCCAATTTCATCAATAATTTGTTCATTAATTTCCAAACCTACTTATGGAGTTGCAGGAAGCACAAGGTAACTCTACACAAGGGCCCATTTTGCAGGGCACATGCACAGGAAGTACACTTACACTGGAACAGTTAAGACGCCATTTAATGTAATATTTTTGGAATGTGGAAAAAAACCAAGAGAAAACCCCATAGACCAGAATTGAACTGGGAATCTCTGGAGCTGTGAGGCAACAGCAATAGACACTACACTGTCTCCAGTAATTCCACAAACCAGTGCAGTCTGTCTAAAGTTTATAAATAAAATAAAACAGAGTTACTGACTACTGAAAATAAAGCCTGTGTCCAGAACTCACTTCAGCGTCAATGTTCAGTCAACTTGAGTCAAACTAAATCAATGTTATTGGAGCAACTTTGCAACATCCAAGGCAATTCATTCGTTCATTTATTCATTCATTCATTCTTATCCGCTTAATCTTCTGCAAACAGAGCTTGGAGGCTTGACCATTTACTGTTAACATCGGTCCTAGAGTATCTGTGTTCAAGCACTGGCTTGCAACGTGAAGCTCAGTGCTGCGTTTATGGAACCCTGAGATAAACTGGTGCCCTGAAAAGGTTGTACCTCTGCCTGTGCCATGATAATTCTGGCATAACCTCCAGACTCTGCCCTGGATAAGCAAGGGAAAAAACAGGAAGCCATCTAGATGCAAATCTAATTTAACCTTAGAGGCCTGGGTTAAAATATCCTGGCACTTGACTGAATACATGACACTACATTTGTAGGTGGAACACCTACAAATTATTTTTTGAATTATGAATTGTTTTTTCCTATAAAGTAATATCTGACCATGCTCTGGAAGAGTGCCAATATATCTAGAGATAACTGTAGAATACTACACCATGCACACCATGATAGAAGTCTATGCTTTGTCAATGCCAAGCTCCTCGGGCGTGGATATGCCGAGCTCATCAAGTGTGGGACGAAGCTCTTGGATGACGTAGGGATAGATCTCTTTGTGTGGGCCAGCTTTGTCCTTTTCAGAAAATGGAACACACGTCGAGTTAGTACATACACATAAAATCATATAGGTAAGTAAACTGACAGAGTAAACATTACATTCGTGCCAAAAGCATTTTTCTCAATGCTACAAACAACATATAACTGACCTTAACTGCTTCAAGAATGCGGATGGCACTAGCGAGATCGTTTAACCTCCGACAGGCTCTCAGCGCTGAATCCAGGATCTTTGGCTCAGGCACCAAATCATAACCAATTAATGTGTTCATACCTGGTAAACAAAACAAGGATTTGGCAAAAGACAAAGTAAAGAGTTTTCTGTAAATGGCAAAGCCCAACATGTTTTCTTTTTCCCTCCTCATTGAAAGCCAAATAGGAAGAAAAAAAAAATCAATCAAGGATTTAATCAGCTCAAAACCTTTAAGGTTTACTTACATTCCCAATCACAGTCAATTAAGGAAAACAGTAAGTAAGGAAATAAGGAAAACACTTTTTCTTTCTTTGATGATAATGAGGTGCAGAAACTGAAAAAGAACAACCTCAATGACCTACCTTTCCTTAGCTCCCAAGCATCAATGTCTGGTTTGTTAAAGTAGGTGACCCAGCGGGCATCAAACTCCTCATCGGTCTCATGCTTGCCATGGGATGAGTAGCAACGACTAGCTAAAGGAGCTAAGGGTTGGGGGGGGGGCACATTAACACATTAGTAACTACATCTACTTTAAATAGCACTGATAATTCAGAAATTAAATATTGCACAAACAGCATTCTCTTCTGCAGGGCCAAAAGCAATCGAAATACAATAACTTATGGTGGGAATGTGAAAAAACTCAAAAATATCTGCTCTCTATATCTAATCTAGTATAAACATCCCCATATCTTTGTGAGCATTGTACGTCTGAAAAAAGGCAAAAGAAACATAATTGATAATTCACTACCATAGCTAAAACACTATGGCGGCCTGGTCCCCTGTGATGTTTGGGTGTGCAGCATGGACAAGGATTCCCTGAAGAACATTGCCCAGAACATCACACTCCACTCAAGAGCTTGTCTTCCTACAGTGCATTCTGGTGTCAACACCCAGGTAAAAAGCGCATTCGTACCTGGCCATATAGCATGTCCCCATACACAGTATTTACACCATCATTACATGTGACTCCTCCCCTTCTGATTACAGCAATGTTCAAAATCCTCTTCCTAAAGGTCATTGACTAGGAACAAATACAATTTGATGAGGACTTTTGTGACTACACAATCGAATTATAAAGCTAGCTTTTTTGAAATGCTCATTCTTAATTGGACTGTTTCACCACCATTCTGGTATATTCCCCATCTATGGTAAATCTAAATACCCTTATATTCATTCATGTTTCCAACAGACAAACTCAAATCAACATTGACCATTGAACATTAACCAAGCAACCCAATGTATGTATTTAAAAGGGACACAGGGAGGACATGCAAACTACATAGAGTCACGGGTCAGGATTAAACCAGGGATTTCGGAGCTGTGACACGACAGCACTACCCAATGCAACACTGCTGCCCTGGCCTTTACTAACCAGCCAGCTGTTGGGCTGAGATGCTGGACTGGGTTTTGGTGTTCATTGGCCTTGGATTGTGATTTGTTGCCTTAGACAAGGGCAGAAGCAGGGGTACACTGTCATCCAGATTTTACGCCATTAGAGTTGCACTTGCCTTTAACATTTTTGTTGCTATGCTGCAACAGTGAATGCTTCACTTGGCAAAACTGTTCTGTTCATAAAGGTTTTACAATTACCTGACAATGATAAACTTTACGATATTCTTCTGCACTCTTGCATGCTCAATGAACTACATATGCTTTTCTCTTTAAGCGTTTACCACTGAATGTCTTTTATTTGTGGTGGTATACACACAGTAATACCGAATATAAAGCATCACTACCCTGTGCACAACTAAACACTTATCTTCTTGGTCATCATTGGTGATTTTGTATGACACATTCCGAACAACCCATACATTTCAAAGATACTTGTTTGTAAGACAATTGGATTTAATCTGCATACAGTCTTAAAAAGTGTATTTTGAGGTATTGTATACCTCACAACCAGTTCACTTGTTTAAAAATCACAAATTTATTCCACAGCATGAATGCAACTGAACCCCATTTTCATCAATGAATGCCTGCATGTGTTATATTTTGTAGTAGTATTTTATAGCACATTTTGGTTTGCTATTTGGGCTTAGCATTAAACTAAAGCATTACCTACTTTAGCAAATGAAAACATGCTGTTGCTTCAGGTCATATTTAGGCTGAAATATAGATCTTTACAAGGGGGCTCACAAACTTTAAAGTATCACTGTACATCACACACAAACATTTCTTTTTCCACATAACTGTCTTTCGCAGCTAGATGCCAAGTTGGACTGACCTATCACAATAGTTTATAGTCAGCAGTCAATGTTCATACTTCCAGAAACTGCATCCTATTTAATTCAGTCAAATTTAATCTAGGAAACAGTTTGTACTGATTTCACCCGTCAAGACAGTTAACAGGTTCATTCTAACGATTTATTACTTTTCATTTACAGTCTGAATTGTGAACTGAATTACTGCTTTTACACTGTGCACTTTCCATTGAGCAACAAAGGTGTAAACAGTAAAAGCATTATGATATACATTGAATACAGTTGCATCTTTTCTGGCACTGATTTTTGACCGCTGGTGCACATTACGCAAGTAGGGTAAAACATTTGGATTGTACTGTTATTGGAAATTAATCAAAGTTAAGTTGGTACCCAGGAATTGACTAAATGCCTTAAACTCTACTCCTTACACCTGTTCTCTATACAAACGTGGTTAAAGTTTTACCTGTTAGGCCAAAAGCAACTGGCGTGAGGAAACCATCTGTTCACACACAATACACATTTGTACCAATCTCAAATACCGCTTGCGGTTGTACATTACTCAAGTGTAAGTCTTAGCAACAGAGTTAAAAGTGAAAGAACTATGCACTTCCTTATGCCTTTTGGTATATAGCTTACTTTGACCTAATGAAAACTCACTTGTTGATAAGTCGCTTGTTATTTATGTATAACAAACACTAGTTAATTTTCCAAATAGAAATGAACTAGTTCTTACTGAGCACAAGGAGTGTGCAATGTATTTAAAAGTGATTCAGAAGCTTTGGTTACACTGCTTTCGGAAAAATTAGGGGATACTTCAGAATGAAATCTCCCCGTTTTGTGAGCAGTGTACTTTACTAAGTTGGTTAAAAAATGTGTGCTCCATATGCAGCCGACATTACCGCTTACACACAAGATTGTATTCTGTTAGCACCTTGATTAACTTACATGTACCCTGTCACAGTGCCTTCAAAAGCAGCTTAGCACACTTAGTTAGCCCAAAATAAAGCTCTGACCATGCAGTTTATTTATCTATCTATAAATATATTCTTGATGTACTAGTTGGGGTGGAATGAATGAATGAATGAATATATATATATATATATATATAAACTATTTTTAAACAAATGGCCAAGGACGGGCTCAATAAGTGCAGCTGACAAACACCACGAGCGTGGCCTGAATTCAGCGGGTCATCACAAGGACACAGTTCAAAACTGCTACATTTAACATTACCGTGCATTAAGACCGCAAATATTAAAATACAAAGCATGCTTCATACACAGAGTGCGCTATTTAAGGCAACGCATTCAATAAATTAACACAGGATTCCAAGCTACATAATACTAGCGTTTCAAGCTAATGCGCTAGCAATGCAGCTAACTCAAAAATCCAAACAAATACGTGCACAATGTCGTTACTGTTTAAAGATAGATAGACTGTTTTGCAGTGTTTGTATTTACTTGTGCATTGTGGTCGGGACCGTGTAAGGCTCCGTGCACCGTACAGAGAGACGCGTAAGGCGGACCTGAACATGCTGAAGGACACCAAGCTAAACGCTGCTAAAGCACACTAGTTATTCTGACCGACAAGGCCGTAAAACCTGCTACCAGAGCAGACGTCTAGCGTTGGCACATGCGCAGTGCACACAAGTGCACTCGACACGTCATGTCAGACGTTTGTGAAACATCAGATCTGAAGCCTTAATCTATGATTCTTCAATAAGGAAAACCTTTATGTCTCAAGGTTATAAATTCATGATCACGATTTACATTTTTCTAAACGAGTTAAACATCAGCACTTTCCTGCTTTAGCCTTGTTAACTTTAACATTTATCTGAGCTAATAACACAACAAAAAGTGAATTAATTAAGAAAATCACAATGTGTTTTTATAACAACTATAACATTTAGATGTTCTTGAACAAAATATTCATGGAAAGAAGACAGAAGAAAGGAATGACAGATGGAAAAAAGGAAGAACCGATAGATGGACAGAATTAGAAGAAAAAAAAGTAATAAAAACATTAAATAATATATCTAAAACAAAGTGAAAAAATAAAAGGAGAGTTCCACTGAGTATTCTTTCATAGTAACAGATTTAAAGAGCTAACAGAGTCTATGTTCATAAAGTTCATGCAAAGTGACCCAAATCCAATTTTCTATCTAAATCTAATTCTTTTTAAGCTGTTCACTTCTTTTTAATTCAACCAATATCAGACAATTCAACGGTTCACACTTATAGACTGACTGGCATGTGCACAAGAGTAATACTTACTTCAGGTGACCTGGTTTTTGTCATGATCATATAAACAAAGACTGGCTGATTTAATGTTTAAATAATTTAGTTATGTATACCCCCTGATTGTAGAGTAGGGTAATTCAGTTTCATTACGATTTACACCATTACGCCAGTATTTAAAAAAATGAAATGTTCACATGTTTATATTTATGTAAAGTGTGTCTTATACTAGCTGTTCACTAGCATCCATAATTCCATGACCTAGCATATATTTTCCTGAAAACGTGAGTTTGACATGCTAGTGTGTTTGCACTGACCCCTGGACTGAGGACAGTAGCCAAAACAAAGGTTGATGTTGACCTCCAGCTTGCATTCCACACTGACTTAAAATACCCCCTAATTTTTTTAGCATTATAGATCATATCATAGGTGATCTATCTGTTGAGGTCAGGGATTTTGCAGGCCAGTCAAGTTCTTCCACACCAAACTCACCCAACTGTTTCTTTATTGATCTTATTGAGCTCTGTGCACTGGATCACAGGCAGGCTAGAACAGAAAAGGGTCTTCACCAAATCCAAAGTTGGAAGAATACAATTGTCCAGAATGTCTTGGTATGCTAGAGTATGCTAATATTTCTCTTTAACTATTGGGCATATGTCAGTCCCTGAAAAAAAACATAATACTATCTATCCTGCACCAAACTGTACAGTTGGCACAATGCAGTAAGGCAAAAAAGTACCGTTCGCCTAGCATTCACCAAACTCAGACTCGTCCATCAAATTGCCCAATAGAGGATCATAAATCATCACAACAGACTGTTGTTCCACTGTTCCAGTGTCCAGTAGAGGTATGCTTTACACCATTCCAGCACTTAGTGACCCTGCTCTGTAACTTTATGTGGTCTGTCACTGTTTTTGTGGCCCCACTGTTTAAATGCTTCCACTTTTTAATAATACCACTCACAGCTGATCATGGAATAAATGATCAACTGAATAAACTAAAACAATACATAAACATTTATTAAAAAGGAAAAAAAAGTTTCACAAATCTACTTGTGCAACATTGCCACCTTATTACAGTACTGCAATTGAATTCAATGAGATCTTTAGAATAACCCATTCTTTCACAAATATTTATAGAGGCAGACTGCGTGGCTGTTTATAATAATAATGTGATTTAAAGGAGGTATGTAAGCATGATTTGGTACAAAAGCAGTGTACACAAAATGCTATCTTATTACAAATCTTTAATTTAAATATGATTATTTTCTTAATTTTACTATTAATACAACATAACTATTTCAATTAACATCTAGGCACCCAAGGAGGTTCCTTTTCGAGTCTTTGTCCTCTTTGGATTCTTCCTTCTATAAGCCCTAGGCTTGCTCAATTTGGGACAGGTCTTTTAAGATAATATAATGTCGTAAATCTGCATTAAAACAGTGCACCATTGTAAAAAGCACTACAGAAATAAATTTGAGTTGACTTGAATTGACAAGTGGGTGAGATTTTTTAAATGATAGTAAAGTACAGGAAAATATGACAATATGGGAGAATACACTGTAATTGCTTTCTACCTAATGTTTAAACAGGTTAAGCCCAACTCACACCAGAAATGCTAAAAAGTAAATAGATGTAAACCGAATTCATAATTCATCCACTATAGCCTTAAATATGCAATTTACACAGAAACACATACAAGTGAATAATCTTCAAAATCATGCTTTCTTAATGTCTCCATACAAATGTGAACCATGTTCAACAAACAAACCTTACCTCAGAGGTAAAGCACACGGTACTAAACATTTATAACAATGAGAATACAAATACAATGCATGTCATTATTTACCTTTCAACAGCCTTTTAAGTGTACAGTATTGAAAGCCAATTATATTGCCAACAAACTTGATTCTGGACAGTTAGAATAAATTGTGCAACAGGTTGAAATGACCAGTGTAATCTGCTCTGCTCTCTTATGTTTCTTCATCATTAACAACAGACAAGACACATATCAAAACATCTCTAAATTATACAAAACTTCAGTTTAAACAACCTTGCAAAGATTTAAAGAACTGGTGCTAATGAAACACAGAGTATTCAATACAGTCATGAAAACACGTTCAATACACTGCTTGCAAAGGTTATGGGATATTTCATTAGGGGGTACTTCATTTTGAAATATACAATATTTTTTGTGAGCAGTGTGTTAGAAAATAAGCAAGTACTACACATATTCTGTAGCGTAGTCCTCAGGATTCTTCTGGAAATACAAGCTTTAGCACCCATTTTATGAGATCTTGGTCCGGGGACAGAGCGTTATCAGAATTATAGGCCTACAATTAATACAGGACTGTGCATTACATTTACTAATGCATGAACCTGGGCCCACTAGAAATAAGAAAAGAAAACATTACTACCACATTATTCAGTTATACTGAAGCAAGTCCACATTAAACAGAGGTCCAAGTAGCACATAAACGTAAAATGTATAAAAACAGGATCCCTTCATCCTCGTTTAAAAAATTCATAATCCAAAGTTTCAGATGTCACAACCACATTGCAGTTTAAGCCAAAGACATGGCATGTAGTTTCAGAGAAAATGGTTGCTCAGAGTCTCGTTCTGGTTCAGAGAACCAGTTTCAACTCAGCTGTGTCCCAATAACCCGCAAGATTTCCCTTTGAATCCGGGCATCCTGTGTGTTAATGTTAGCATCTCCCACCTGTCCATCCTCATACCTGTGTAGGACAGATAAGGAAGTAGGATTAGAATTCAGTATTGGGTGAAATCAGGTTAGTGTCTGGGGACTACAAGGTATCTTCATAAAAACTCACACAAAAAAGAAGCGTGTACAGACATGGTCAGGCACTGGACACACCCATATGTTTCCATGTTTCTGGAGGTCTTTGGAAGTTATTACTGAGTATCAAAAAGAAGAAAATTAGCATGCATCATCTAATAGGATTACAAGACAATTTCATTCTTAAAATTGGGACATTGCATTGCATTGCATTTATCTCATTCGAAAATAGTTAGACTTCAGTTCTAGTTAGCCATTGTCTATTTGAGCCCCATTTTACCACTGTCTCTTTCATGCCTCGCTATCTTTCTCCTGGTGAACCTATTGTGATTTAAAGACCCATTCTTGACCAGCATGTTGATTACACTGATAATGCCTGTTTCCCAGACCTGCATCTCTCTCAGTTCAGTGACGTCAGTTCAGGTAATATATTACATATATACTGCTAACAGTAATTAGGAATATATGATGAATAATTTTTTTGAGCAGTGTATTATGTTTTGGGTTTCAGCTGAATATTACATACGGTCAGACCTAAACAAAAATGGTTCAGACACCAAATATTTAGATAAGGGAAGCCTTATTTTAAATAACCAATACCTTTCCTACAATATTTTGAAAAACGAGTTATTACTCTGGATAGCTGGGTTTTAACTAAAATAATATTACTGTCTCTCTCGCTTACCCTCACATAGAGCAACACAGTTGAGATTTCGACTCTGAAGAAACCTTGAATGCACTGGACGACTCTGCAAAAATATGTTTATGCAGAATATGTCAAAAAAGGATAATAAAAGTATTTTTATATAATATGTTGAATATTACTTTTCTTTGTTATAACATGTACAAAAACCTCAGTAATCAAATTAGGATACCTGTGAGATGGTGTTGACTCTGTTATAATGGTGTACCAGTTCCTCTTTTGTAGGCATGTGGTGCTGTCCTTTACCCATCCCTAAGAGCAAGAACAAACACATACCAAACTGGACATAAATCATAGAATCAAACTCTTCAGCCATATATGTTAACTGCACAAATCAACCAATGGTTGTGGTTATGTGGGAATTGAGTTAGGCATGGGCAGTTGGACAATTGGCATTGGAATTGCTTTAAGCACACACTTAAGGTTTGACTTGATCATCAATACGTCACATACAGCCATTGGCAATGTCTCGCCTACCTGAGTATCCAAACGAGATACTGGAGATAGGGCTGAGGTAGATGCCTTTGCCATAGGCTGCCCCATGTAGCTTGTGTTAGAGAGAACAGGGATTCACCAACACACAGTTTGCAGAGCATTATATCTCAAGAGAACACCAGGTAAATGTGTCAGTAACTTGTATTAATACAGTTGTTAGTAATTGCAAGACATACAATACCTGCAGCTTTGTGTAGGAAGCATTAACAAGTCCATTCCGTAGTATAGAATGCCAGTTTTCTATATGGGACCCACTGTTGCACATGGCCATGGAGCAAAACATAGATTAAGATGGAATTATATTTTTGTATTATATGAAATAACTACAATTTAATACTACAGTATTTGAGTTTAAGATTCAGCATATCTGAAAGTGAAATATGCACACTGGTCTGAACACAACAATGCTGTGCATAAATCTGTGGTGAGGGATAGCATGGTCCTTACCAATGCTAAAGCCCCATTAGCCATATTCTGACTAATCATATATTAATATAAAGTTGCCACATGGTCTTTACTATATTACCTTAATACTGCAGCTCTGCTTCTTTGACAACCCTTGTAGTAGATCTAAACATTACCAAGAGCAAGTGACAAAGTTGCACTGCACTGTGTCCTCAGAAGATTTTAATGCTTAATCCTGGAATGAATCTCCTAGTGTACAACCCCTGGCAAAAAGTATGGAATCACCAGTATTGGATAAGCATCATTCAGACATTTCATTCTGTAGAACAGACTCAGATCAAAAACATGATACAATAATAAGGTCATTCCAAAGT